>JAJOHK020001430.1:0-13607 GCA_022457215.2 Leucocoprinus gongylophorus | reverse complement strand
TTCTAGGCCTTATGACATCACATCATGTCATGTGACTGTAGTGTCACATGCCTCTTCATTGTCTAGAATAAATCAAAAGGAAAAGAAAAGCAAAATTAATATGAAATCAGAAAAATAAAAGAAAGAAGAATAAAAATTGCTAGTGTTCAAAGCCTTCCATAATACTTATTATTCCCATATTCTACTCTTCTCCCTTGGCTTACTATTCCTTGATTTCTATAATTCCACATAAGATAGCCAAAACCTCTGCAACTGTAACAATTCTTCCTTTTATTCATATCTATTACATAAGAATCCCTTCTCATTCCTCCCTCTCCCTCCTTGTCCTTGTGGGGGGTTCCTGACCACCACTGTATTTGTTCTTTCTATCCCTTCCATTGAAGTAGGCTTTACCAGTACTTGATGTATCTCCTGCATCCTTGGCCACACTTGAGGTAGAGGTATTCATGTCTTAAACCCCCTTTGATTGTTCTCTATTTCTCCTTGCTTCTGTTCCTGATTTCTACTCTCTTTTCTTTCTCTCAGTCTTTTCTCTTCTCTCCTACTTTCCCTCCAATGCTTATCTATATTAGTGGCACATTTGTACCACTATTCAGTACTAGTTGGAGGCCTTTCTTTCTCCATCAACTTCCTCCTTATTACTCTGTTTATTCTTCTCTTGAATTTCTCTACTGATGGTCTTCCTTCATAACCATTTTTTCTTGCTGCCCTTCTAAATTTTTGCACAAATTTCTCTATTGTTCTTCCTTCCTGTTCTACTTTTTTGAGCTTAGCTACTTTGACTAACTTCTCATCTTCTCCACTGAATTTCTTTTTTAGTTTCAACAAAAATTTCTCTGTTGATCTGAATTCTACTTTCCCAGATTCTAAATTCTTTAACAAATTCTCCTTTCATACATCTACCAATCCTCCCTGCACATATGACAAAATCCATTGAATCTGTTCCTCTACTATTGTTTTCCTCATCTTTATTCTTAAGCATAATCTATATGCTGTAATAAAACCTCCAAATTTTTCCCCTTCTCTATTGAATACTGGTGGTTTGGCTACTTCTACATTAAGTCCTGCTGCTCTTCCTCCTCTTCCTTCTGCTATTATGGCTTGTAAGGCTGCTATCTACTCCTGCTGTATCCTCATCTGCTCTAGGAGTTAGTTGATATTGAGTTGACTCATGTTGTTGTAAGAAGAAGAGAAATCAATAGATAATGGTGATAATGGTAGTGGTGGTGGTATTGGAGATAATGATGTATAAAGTGGTAATAGAGAGAAGTCTGTGCTGGCCTTACTCTCAGACTTATATTCTGAACTTGAAAAGTGATAGTAGGCTCTCTTCTTGTCTTACCTTGTACTATCTTCTGACTACTTAAGCTACTGACTACTGCCTTAAGGAAAATGTAAACAATTTTGGTCACTGTTCTACTCCAGGCAAGTGTCAAATATGGTTCACACCAGAGGTGAAAGTCTGCAAGATGGACTTGAAGATATGCAGACTTGTAGAATGACATTGGCTTCAGCTTATATGCTGTGCTGTCTGTTTACTATGTGGTCATAATTTCCAATGAAAGGAAGAAGTCCAAAATAGGAGTGAGTACTGATTGGTGTGTCATTGTTAAATACTGGGGATTGAGTTCAATAAGAGTTATTCTCATTGATTATCAAACTAGCAAATTACAGTGTAACTACTAGTCTTATATACAAGGATGTATTATAAAAGATTCTTGGGGTTTCGGTAGTAGAATACTGATAGAAGTATGACTCTGCTATGGAAGATAAAATATCCAGATCATTGCATCATCTCCACAAAGGTATGTTGTGAGGAAGGTGGGCTTTTAGATTAGATGTTGATAAGGAGTATTACTATGGGAATTGTCAAAGATGAAAAGTGGTGGACTCAATTTATTTTCATTTTCATTTTTAATTTATTTTTCATTTTTCTATTTTAGAACTTAGGGTTAGGGTTAGGGTGATGATATCATGCTGTCACACAACAGGTCACATCAGATGACATGGTCACAAGACACAAGACACATGGAATAAGGTAGAAGGTTCTAAAAAAATGATGTTATACAATGTGTACAACATATGTTGACCTTATAGCATATACATGGTCATTTAGGGTAGGCTAGAAGTGGTTAGCATGGACAATTAGGTATTTGTATATAAGGTAGACAATACTGTATGGAGTTCTCTATTGAGTTCTCTTATATAAACCCAATATAAGGTTTACTCTTTTGACCAGCTCTAAGGTCTTAAGTCTATAACAGGAATGTATTTCCTGGACAGATGGACTTGGTATATGACAGTATTCCTCTCTTAGGACTGAGCTTTTGAAGTCCTATTAATTTACTCAAAGAAGTCCATAATGGTGCCTAGGTCAACAATATATAAATAGAAATTTTTTTCACCTTTTCTTTTGTATCACTATATCCTTCTCCAATCTTTCTGACATTTTCTTGAACAATGCTGAGATATTCAAAGAGCAACGGTGAGAAATACAGTGAAGGCATGAGGAGGAGTGTCAGATATACAAAGCCTAGATACTAGTTTCTTTATTTAATATTTTCTTTTTATTTTATTTTGATTTATTTTCTTTTCTAAACTTAGAGTTAGGGTTAGAGTGATGTCATGATCATGCTGTCACACATTAGTCACATTATATAGCATGGTCACAGTAATGATCACAAGTTATAAAATTACAGAGAAGGGTATAGAAGGTTCTGGAAAAATAATATTATATAATATGTATTACACATGTTGATCTTAAAGCTAATATATAGTTGTTTAGGGTAGGCTAAAGAAGTAGTAGCATGGACTGTTACAGTTTAGTATATAAGATAGATGATCCTATATAGAGTTCTTTATTGAGTTCTCTTGTGTTAACCCTAATACAAGATTCTTTCTATTGACCTTCTCTAAGGTCTTTAAGTCATAACAAGGAGCAATGGCTCCTGGCTCAATTGAAAGAGACAGTAGAGTCCTGTTGTATTAAACATGCAGCTTAGAAGGCAGTGAAAGAGGTGAAGGCCAAGATGAGGGAGGATGTTACAAATCAAAGACCTTAGAGTTGGTCAATGAAAAGAACTGTTACAATCAATGCCTCGAGGTTACAACATGGAGTTGGGTTGAGGGTATGATGACATGATTGGCTGTGCTGGAGTAGTCTCAGTTAGCACCTCATTTCTTCCTTCTTGTCTTTTCATGCTTTATGACTCATTTATTTCATGGACTACTTATTGTTTCATCACATACTCTTAATATATATAGTGTAGATAATATCCTGTATCCTTACGCTTTACCACTTCTTATATATCCCTTAACTTCTCTCAACCTTTGCCTAAGTGCAACCTGAGCTTTAGCTTAAGGTCATAACATTTGGTAAAGCATTAATAAGCTCACCTTGCAAGAGAGGTGTAAAAGAGATGAACCCAAGAACAAAACTAGACAGAGTTACCTGTCAGGAAGAACCACAACGAGTTCTAAACAAACAGATGATATTGAGGTATTGTCAGAACAACTAGGATGTTTACAGATCGAGGCCTCAGAAGAAAGCACAAGCAATGAATAAACAGACACAAAAATGTCAGTAGCACCAGCACCAGTACCAATGGAAGTAATAGGCCAAGAGAACAGCCAGACAGGATTGCCAAAGAACATGGTACCGGACCTAGGGTGGTTTGACGGTGACCAAACAAAATTTGAAGACTGGTGGAGAGGAATCCGTCTATTCCTCAAGAGCAACAGAGTAGTTGCAGCTGACAAAAGAATTACAGCAATGCTAGCCCAACTTAGAGGGGGTGTAGCAGGAATTTACGCACAGAAAAAGATTGACAAACTAGATGACACCAATAATACCTAGAGCTGGGAAGAGTTTGTCAAAGAAATCAAGACAGCATTCAGTGACAAGAGCAAAGCAGCAGATACAGAATGGAAAATAAAAACATTTAAGCAGGGCAAGAAACACATTGTGGATTTCATGATCAAATTCGAAGCATTGGCCATGAAGGCAGACACAGATGATCTATATGCCATATTCTTATTAAAGAAGAATCTGATGGATGAAGCTCCAAAGGAATTGAATGCAAAGGCCTATGCAATGACACTAAAAGAGAAAGAAGCCTTAAACCAATGGCTAGATGAACAACTCAAGGTGAAGCTCATTGTGGAATCAAAGTCAAGATATGCAGCATCCTGTTTCTATATTCCAAAGAAGGACGGTTCACTACAGTTGGTTCAAGACTACAGGAAGTTAAACCAGGTCACGATCAAGGACAAGATGCCACTACCTCTGATTGGAGAAGTAATCGATAAACTCAAGGAAGCAAGATACTTCAACAAATTGGATTTGATTTGGGGATGCAACAATGTATGAATCAAAGAGGGAGATAAGTGGAAGGCTGCATTCCTAACCAACAAAGGACTATTTGAACCTCAAGTGATGTACTTTGGATTATGCAATTCACCAGGAACCTTTCAAAGGATGATGAACAGCATTTTCCAAGAGCTACTTCATAAAGATGTACTAGCAAACTATATGAACGACTTCATGATACCAGCAAAGACAATGAAAGAACTGGAAGAACGAACAATCAGATTCCTAAAAATAGTGGAAAAACACAATTTGTGTTTCAAACAATCAAAATGCAACTTCAATATGGAAGAAATCCCTATATTAGGGGTAGTAGTTGAAAAAGGACAAGTCAAGATAGAACAAGAGAAAATGAAAGCAGTGAAAGAGTGGAGAACACCAACAAGAGTCAAGGATGTCGAGAGTTTCCTTGGATTTGCCAATTTCTACCAACAATTTATCCACAACTTCAGTCACACAGCAAGACCACTAAACAAACTGAAGGGCAAGAAGGAATAGAAGTGGGAAGAAGAATATCAAAAGGTATTTGAAGAACTCAAGAAAAAGATCACAAGTCAACCAGTTCTTTCTCTACCAAGAAGAGAGGGAAAATTCAGAGTGGAAACAGATGCATCAGGCCATACAATAGAAGGAGTTCTATCCCAAGAACAAGAAGGGAAATGGAAACCAATAGCTTTCCTGTCAAGAACAATGCAACCAGCAGAACAAAACTACAAGATCTACGATAAAGAGCTACTGGCAATAGTGGAGGCTCTAACCAAGTGGAGACAATACTTATTGGATGCAAAGGAACCCTTTGAAGTTTGGACAGACCATGAAAACTTAAAATACTTCAGGGAACCTCACAAGCTGAATGGACGACAAGCTCAGTGGTATCTAAAGTTGCAAGACTACGACTTCACACTGAAACACATACCAGGAAAGACAAACACAAAGGTGGATATCCTTTTGAGGAAAGATCAAGTGAACACTAAAGAAGACAACAAAGATGTTCAACTCTTGAAGGATAAATTATGGCAACAAAAGATGACAGTAGAAATCACAATGATTCAAAGGAGAATGATAATAGAAGAAAGCGATATATTGAAGGAAATCAAAAGAAACACGATGAGAGAGAAAGAAGTTGTTCAAGCACTGAAGAAAGAGGACGGTTTAACCTGGGAAGAAGATGGAGTGGTGTACATGGAAGGAAGAGTCTATGTACTGAACAATAGGAAGATCAAGGAGGAAATTCTGAAGGAAAATCATGATTTAGCAGATGTGGGACATCCAGGACAACATAGGATGCTGGAATTGATTAAGAGAACTTACTGGTGGCCAGGGTTAAAGGAAGATATCAAGAAATACATACAAGGATGCTTTAAATGCCAACAGAACAAAGTACAACACCAAAGAAAGGCAGGAGAATTACATCCGTTGGAGATTCCAAAAAGACCATGGTGTTATAAGATGAGAGTGTAGACAGACTTTGGCTAGGGTTAGGGTTAGCCGGACATATATAAGTATTATAATTATTAGTCTACAATGGACAAAGTGATAGGAGATAGGCATGTGATCTGGAAGTCATGTGATAGAGTCTAGAGCGGTCTAGAAGGATCAGGAAGAGTCTAGAAGGAGTTAGGGTTAGGGATGACATCAAGGGACAATGGTTTCTCATGGTGTGCACATGTATAGCAGAGATTAAAGGTATGATGTCAGGGCACATGTAGGAAGCATAGTGGCCTTAAGGAAAACACATGTGGATGAGTAATGGACATGAGGTAGAAGCATGGTGGATGGACATGAGGTAAACACATTGTTGTAGCACAGACTATGATGTAGTAGTATATATAGAGGAGTAATGCAGTAAGGGCTCCTTGTTGAGTTCTCTTGTAATTTCCCCACTCCTTACTTGATAGCCCATTGGAGAGCTTTGCTCGTTGTGAGATCATTTGTCCTTGAAGTGACGAGTGGTTGCTACAACACATGGCAAGAGATCAGCATCAATATCATAGGACCCTTACCAAAATTGAATGGAATGGATGCAATAGTGGTCATTGTAGACCGATTCACAAAGATAATCAGACTAAAGGCAACAACAACAAATATATCATTAGAAGGAATTGCAAAAATCTACAGAGACAAAATCTGGAAACTACATGGAATACCTAGAAAAAGCCTAAGTGACAGAGGACCGCAATTTGCATCAAAATTCATGGAGGAACTCACAAAGGCACTGGGAACGAAGAGACAACTATTGACAGCATACCATCCCCAAACAGATGGTCAAACAGAAAGAATTAATCAAGAAATAGGAACATTTCTACAACATTATGTGAATTACCAACAAGATGATTGGACAAATTGGCTGGCCACTACAGAATTCCAGTATAATGACAAGAAACATACGACAACAGGGAAGACCCCATTCGAGTTAAACTTTGGAAGACATCCATAGAAAAGAGACCTCATGGTGCAAACGGAGATTCCATGAGTAGAAAAATTTGTGAAAGAACTACAGAAAAGCTGGGAACAAGCAACAGATGTAATAGAAGAAGTACAAAAGAACATGAAATGGCAATTTGACAAGAAAAGAAGAAACCCTCAAGGACTGAAGGTTGGTGACCATGTATGGTTGGAAAACAAGAATATCCAATTGAATCAACCCTCAAAGAAGTTGGACAATAAAAAATATGGACTTTTTAGGATTGTAAAAGACATTGGTTTAGGAGTATTTCAACTGGATCTTCCAGAAGGATGAATGATTCACAACGTCTTGAACGAGGACCTTCTGACATGATGTATGGAGCTGAAGTTCAAAGGACAGCATGAGGACCCAGCACCTCCACCAACAATTATTAATGAAGAAGAGGAATATGAGATAGAAGAAGTCAGAAAGCACAGAAAACAAGGAAGGGGGATGCAATACTTGATTCACTGGAAAGAATATAGAGACAAACATGACCAATGGATAGTGGAATCAGGGTTGCCTCATGCAAAAGATGCAATAGAAGACTATTGGACCAGGTATTCAAGTCGAAACCTATAAAGAGGGAAGGTAAAATCCCACTTCAACAGCCCAAGAAATCATTCAAATTCTAAAAGCAATCCTTCAAACAAAATGTCTTTCCAAATCACAAACAATAATACCTACACTACAGCACCCACATCCCCAAACCCATACATATCTAGGAAGTTGAACAATATGGACCAAGCACAAGTCATGAAGAGAGAAAGAGAAGATTGGTCGAGGACATACTATAAGACTTTGAAGAGAATTGAGGCAATGATCGATGTTCAAAGGATGATGAAAGATATAAAGAAAATAGCAGAAGAAACAAATATGACAGTCATGGAGATAGAGGGAACAATCTTAACAGCTAGTACCAACAATCAAACAATGAACACTACAAATATCACTCAGATGGCAGAAGACCTTCAATATCTGATTCAAAGTGACATGGATAATAGGGTATTCCAAATCCAACAGATGCTGGCTGACAAATTGGATCAATACAAAGGAAAAGGAAACCAATATGTGAATGAAAATATTCGAGAGATTCAAGACCTATATATCAAGGAAGAAATACAAGACAAAGGAAAAGGAAGAGTAGAAGAAGAAAAAGTAATATTAATCAAGCCATACAAAACATCGGAGTCAACCTTAACAAAGAGTTCAAGTTTCATTGATGAAAAGATCAATAATCTTCTCAAACACATGAAATTTGTCAAATCCCCTACCCAGACAAGAATATTCCAACCACCTCCCCATTATCAATCACTTTGATCTAGAGGAGAACAAGATTCCGACTTCTGGAAAGAAATAGTGACAGCTTTGGTGGACAATAAAAACAATATGGAAACATCAAGAAACAGAATGACTATCAAGATATTCCAAGGAGGGCCTCTGCATGAACCATTTTTCATTGCAATTGATAACAGGAATCAAGTCATTATTGGTCCTAACAAAAAAACAGTTGCAATGTATGTGGTTGGAGAATTGGAGATATTGATTTAATTTCATGAGGACATGAAAGCTGAAAATGGGGTATTGTTACGATCAATGCCTCGAGGTTACAACATGGAGTTGGGTTGAAGGTATGACAACATGATTGGCTGTGCTGGAGTAGTCTCAGTCAGCACCTCATGTAGTAGGTGCCGCAACCTCATTTCTTCCTTCTTGTCTCCTCATGCTTTATGACTCATTTATTTCATGGACTACTCATTGTTTCATCATGTACTCTTAATATATATAGTGTAGATAATATCCTGTATCCTTATGCTTTACCACTTCTTATATATCCCTTAACTTCTCTCAACCTTTGCCTAAGTGCAACCTGAGCTTTAGCTTAAGGTTGTAATACAAAGCTCTCAATGAATTGACAGTAGTAATTCACTAGTCCCAAGAACTTCTACACATCCTTGACACACTTTGGTGTCAGCCATTCCAAGACACCTTTCACCTTCTCCTCTTCAATCTTTATCCCATCTGCTCCAATTACTACTTCTAAAAATCCCACTTCTCTTACTTTCTGCTTGCATTTCTCTAGCTTCATATATAAATTGTTTTTCTCCAGCCTTTTTATTACTTCTATGACCAACTCATCATGCCCTTCTTCACTTTCTATCCCTATAATTACATCATCTATAAATACTGCCACTTTCCCTGTGTTAATGGCATTCCATCAAATAATTGTGGCTTTGCTACTTCTATATTTGCTACTCCTGCTTCCCCTTCCCTTCTCTCCCCAACTGCCCCTGCTCCTCCTGCAAGCAGGGCCTGAATTTGCACCTGCATTGCCACCAACTGTTCCTGCTGCTGTTGGATAATTTCATATAGGTTGATTTGACTCATGTTGCTATAAGAAGGAGAAGAGTCAATGGATGATGGTGATGATAATGGTAGTGGTGGTGATGGCAGTGAAGAAGTGTATAATAGGAGCATGGAACCTGTGCTAGTCTCACTTTCCAATTTATATTCTGATGAAGACAGATTCTCAGTAGGTGATAACAGGCTCTCTTCTTGTCCTGTCTACACCATTTACTGACTACTTAGTTTTTACTAATTACTGTCTTAAAAAAATATAAACAATTTTGTCCTAAGAAGAACGTTCTACTCTAAACAGGATTTTAAGAATGCCTGTTCTTCCTCTGCATAGACAGACCACAAGAGGACCTGTAGCACAAGGTTGGTAATGGAAAAGGTAATAAATACATCCACAAAAGATTATATATTTAAAATACACCAGTAAGCTTTGTGTTATAAGATAAGAGTGTAGACAGACTTTGGCTAGGGTTAGGGTTAGCCAGACATAGATAGATAGTATTATTATTATTCTACAACAGATGGAGAGCATGTGACCTGGAAGTCATGTGACATGTCATGTGACTGTGATGTCACGTGCCTCTTCATCGTCCAAAAGAAAAAGAAAAAGGAAAACAAAATTCCTATAAAGTCAGAAAATAAAAGAAAAAGAAAATAAAAATTGTTCATGTCCCAAGCGTCCCATAACACCACTTGTGTTATTATTGGACCTTGTGTCTAGTGGTTGCCACAACATCAATGGAGTTCCCAGTACAGACTACTCTACCTTATATACACTTGGTTCCTGGTCCATGCTATGTTATATCTAGTGTTGTGGCAACCACTTATCACAATGACAAATGATCACACAAGCGAGTAAATCTCAAAAGTGGATATAATGTGGGTAGTTCACAAGAGAACTTGACAAGGAGCCTCTTCTTAATTAGAGTCCTATTTATACAAAGTCCTCATGGTCTGTGCTACTAATAATTAACCCTGCTCTTATATCCATACTCCTTCCTCATATTCATCTCAAGGTCACCATGTTGTATATATATGCTCTGATGTCATCTTCTAGATCCTTCCACCACCTTCTAGGCCTATGACATCACATCATGTGACATGTCATGTGACTGTAGTATCATGTGCCTCTTCATCATCCAAAAGAAAAGAAAAAGAAAAAGAAAATCAATATAAAATCTGAAAAATAAAAGAAAATAAAATAAAAATTGTTAGTGTCCAGAGCATCCCATAACATCTAGCCTACTTTAATATTCATGTGTTATCCATAAGGCTAATATACTTTTGCTATATTATATGATGTCATCTGTTCCAGAACCTTCTATGATCTTTTTTGTATTATATGATCTTGTGACTGTGACTGTGACATGATGTGACCATCCTGTGGCAGTATCATGTGACATGTGATGTCATGCTCCATTCTAATCCTAAATAAAATGGAGACAAAAAATAAAAATAAAATAAAAATAAAATAAAAAGGAAAATTTAAGAAGTAGTAGATTGGCCAGTGCTGAGGAGTATGAAGGATGTGCAGAAGTTCTTAGTGTTGGCAAACTACTATAAACAGTTTTTTAAAGATTTTGTAAGGATAGCAAAATCTCTTTATAAAATGATAAGGAAAAATGTGAAGTAAAATTGAGAAGAAAGATAACAGAGAGCATTTGAGGAGGTTCATAATAGAGTTAGTCTTAGTAATACCAGATCTGGATAAGAAGATGAGAGTGGAGACAGATATATCAGACTTTGTTACAAGAAAAATATTGTCAATGAAGTGTGAGGATGAAAAGTGAAAGCTAGTAGCCTATATTTCCAAATTGTTAAATGAAGCTGAAAGGAATTATGAAATTCATGATAAAGAGATGTTGGCAATTATTAGATGTTTAGAAGTATAGAGACATTTCTTAGAAGGCACCAAGAGTCAGTTCAAAGTTTGAACCAATCATAAATACTTTATGAAAGCTTAGAAGTTAAATCAAAGATAGACTAGATGGGTATTATACTTGTCAAGATTTGATTTCATCTTAAAACATATAGCTAGCAAGAGTATAGGACAAGCAGACAGTTTGAGTAGGAGAGCAAATTGGGTAGAAGGAGTAGAAAGAGATAATAAGAATTAAGTAATGTTGAAGAAGAAGTAGTTAGAGATTAGAACAATGGAAAAAGGATAGTTATTGATTGAAAAAGCTGAAGAAGAAATCATAGAAAAGATAATGAGATAGTAAAAGTAGTGGAAGAAATAAAGAAGGTGGGAGTTAAAGTATTGAGAAACAATGAATAGTAGATTGAAGATGAATTAGTATTGAAAGAAGAGAAGGTATATGTTCCAAAGTATAAGAGTTTAAGATTGGAGATTATTCAGCTATATCAAGATATGCTGATAGCAGAACATAGAGAGCAGTGGAAAATAGTAAAATTGGTCACTAAGAATTATTAAGAAGTAAAGTGATATATGGAGAGATATGATCAGTATCAGAGAATGAAGAACAGGACAGAGATACTAATAGGAAAACTATGACTAAACACAGTTCTAGAAAAACTGTGGTAACATATATCAGTGGAATCTATTATGAAGTTACCGTATCTAGAGGTTATGACTCAATTTTGGTAGTATGTGATAGGTTTTTGAAAATATCACATTTTATAGTGATGACAGAAATAATCATAGTAGAAGAGCTAGTAAGGTTGTTCAAAGATAATATATAGAAGTTGCATAGGTTGCTGGAAAGTGTGATTTCAAATAGAGGGCCTCAGTTTGCAGCAAGATTGATGAAGGAGTTGAATGAAATGTTGGGGATAGAAATGAAGCTATCAATAGCTTTTTATCTACAGACAGACAGACAGACAGACAGAGAGAACAAATCAAGAGCTGGAACAGTATCTAAGAATGTGTATTAATTATAGACAAAGTAATTGGTTGGAATAGTTGGCAACTGTAGATTTTGTCTTTAATAACAAGATACATACAGCAACAAAGTTATCACCATTTAAGGTCAACTATGGAAGAGAACTGAGGATAGGTTTCAAAATAAGAAAAAAGAGGAAGTATACAAAAGCAGAGGAGTTTGTGAAGAAAATGAAGGAGATGCATGAGAAGGCAAAAGCAGTATTGGAAAAATCACAAGAAAAAATGAAAAGATATGCAGATGAAAATAGAAAGGAGATAGTAGAGCATAAGATAGAAGATAAGGTGTTGTTGAGTACAAAGGATTTGATGTGGTAGATCAGGAATAAAGAGACAAAAAAGTTAATAGAGAAGTTTGTGAGACCTTATAAAATAAAGAAAATTATATTAGAGAATGCAGTAAAGCTAGAGTTACCAGCATCAATGAAAATTCACCCAGTAGTTAATGTGAGTAGGATAGTATTGTATTAGAAGCAAGTAAAGGGACAAAAGAAGATTCCACCTCTTTTAGTAGAGATAAACAGAAAAAAGAAGTATAAAGTTAAGAAAATATTAAATAAGAGAGATGTGAGAGAGAAACTGAAGTATTTGATTAGGTGGAAGGGATATACAGTAGAAGAAGATATGTGAGAGTGGTTGAAGAATTTAGAAAATGTGATGAACTTAGTAGAAGAATTTGAGAAGGAGATTAGAAAAGAAGAGATAAGAAGAGTACAGATGAGAAAGGAGAAAGGAAAAGAGTGTGTATTAAACCCAGAAGCAGAGGTGTTTAAAAGAAGTGAATTACTAGGAAAGTATATGGCAAAAATCTTGTTTGGGTAGGATAATAGGAAGTTTGAAGATAAGTATTTGAAGAAGTTAGAAAGAAGTTGGGCAAGATAGAAAGAGAAAGAAAAGCAACTTCCTCCAGAGGCAGAACCTTAAGGGGAGGGTACTATCATGGTATACTTGAACTCTTATATTTTATTTTATTTTATTTTATTTTTTTATTTATTTTCCTTGATTTGATTTTTCTTTTCTTTTTTGTTTCTTTTATTTCTTAGATGATGAAGAGGCATGTGACTGTGATCACATAACAACTATGTTATAGGCCTAGAACATTGTAGAAAGGACTAAAAGGAATAACATCAAGGCACATGTATATGGCATATCAACCTCATAGTATACTCATGGATAATACATGGACCTTAGGGTAGGATTATTTATCATTAGCATGGACCATATGTAAGTAGTATATATAGTGTAGGAATGCATCAGGGACTCCTTGTCAAGTTCTCTTGTGATCCCCATGAGACTCTCATCTGTAAGACTACTTAGTAATACTATTGATTGTCTTGATTAGCAGTTGCCACAACACATACTACATACCAATAGCATATAATACATATGGTCTTTAGAGTAGGCTAAAACTTGTGTAGCATGGACTATTAGTCTAGCATATATAAGATAGATACATTGTACTAGAAACTCTATCGAGTTCCCTTGTGTAAACCCTATACAAGGTTTCTCTTTTGCTCTATCACTTGAGCCTAAGT
>JAJOHK020001429.1:0-13609 GCA_022457215.2 Leucocoprinus gongylophorus | reverse complement strand
TTTAAATGGGGACCAAGACTTAATACTCCTTGATTAAGTCTCAATAATAGATACACAATACTCTTTAGAGTAATGAACAATACATCTTGTTGTGAACCTAACAATAAGAAACTACTGAGAGAAGTAAGAGTGAAAATTAGGCTGGAGAAGATTAATACACAAGAAGAAGTAATGTATTATTGGATAGTGGGGCTACAGAGTTAGTTATAAGTTCAGAGTTTGCTAGGAAACAAGGATTTAAGTTGAAGAAAATAGGAAACCCTATATATGTGAGAAATGTGGATAGAACATTTAACAAGAAAGGGCTGATAGAAAATACAGTGGAAGTAAATATCTACTACTAAGGCTACAGAGAGAGAATGGAGATTGATGTAATTGGAGGGTAGAAGTAGAATGTGATCTTAGAAATACCATGGCTTGCTTGCCACAATTCTAAAATTGACTGGAGAATGGGAGAAGTAAAAATGACAAGATGTTTGGAAGAATGTGAAAAGCAGTGGAGACTGAAACAGGGAAAAGCAGGGTGGTAAAAACAAAAGAAAGAAGAAAAAAGAAAGAAGCAGGGAAAAGGCAAGAAGAGAAGAAATAGAAGAAAGAAAGAAAGATGGAAGTAAGGAGAATATCAAAAGAATGGGAGATTTGGGATAAGAAAAAAGAAGCAGCAAAGTCAGAAGCTGAGGCAAGGGAGTTGGTTTCAGAAAAATTTCATAAGTAGATCTATGTCTTTAGCAAGAAAACAAGTAAATGGATGCCCATCAGAAAGCTTTGAGATCACACAATAAATATGAAAAAAGGGTTTGTACTAAGAAAGTGGAAGGTATACCCATTGTCAAGAGAAGAGAGAGAAGAGGTGCATGAGTTCATAGCTGAACAATTGAGAAAAGAGTATATCTAACCCTCGAAATTACCTTAAATGGCACTAGTTTTTTTTGTAGGTAAGAAGGATGGTAAAAAGAAGATGGTTCAGGACTATAGGTATCTTAATGAATAGACTGTAAAAAATAATTATCCTTTACCTTTGATTTCAGACATAGTAGAAAATATTAATATGAAAAAGATATTTACAAAGATAGACTTGAGATGGGGTTATAATAATATACAAATAAAGAAGGGAGATGAGTGGAAGATGGTGTTTATAACACCAGAAGGGTTGTTTGAGCTGACAGTAATATTCTTTGGACTTATCAATTCACTAGCAACATTTCAGACCATGATGAACAAAATCCTATAGGATCTCATTAACACTAGCCAAGTAGCAAGTTTCATAGACAATATAATCATTGGGACAGAGACAGAGGAATGGCATAATAAGCTAGTGGAGGAAGTAGTGAAAAGATTAGCAAAGAACAATTTATATGTAAAACTAGAGAAGTGTAAGTAGAAGGTGAAGGAAGTAGGGTTTTTGGAAGTAGTGATAGGACTGGAGGAGATTAAGATGGAGAAAGAGAAGATGAAAGGTGTTTTGGATTAGCCAATACCAAAGTATATCAAGGATATACAAAAGTTCCTAGGATTGGCAAACTATTATCATTAATTTATTAAAAACTTTAAATCTATAGCTAAACCATTATATAACATGGTAAAGAAGGATCAGAAGTGGAAATGAACAGAGTAGTAGGAAAAGATGTTTAAGGAGTTAAAAGAGAGGTTTACAAAAAAACCAGTGTTAACAGCATCAGACTTAGATAAAAAAATGAGAATGAAATTTGACATGTCAAATTATGCTACAGGAGGGGTGTTATCTATAGAATGTGAAGATGGAAAGTGGTGACCAGTAGATATCCTCTCAAAATCTCTAAATGAGACTGAGAAAAACTATGAGATTCATGATAAGAAGATGTTAGCAGTAATATAGAGGTTGGAAAACTGAAGACACTTGCTGGAAGGTACCAAGTACAAGTTTGAGGTCTGGAATACTTTATGAAGGTGCAGAAGTTGAATTGAAGACAAGCCCATTGGGTATTATATCTGTCAAGATTTGATTTCACTTTAAAGCATGTTTCAGGAACAAAAATGGGAAAAGCAGATGGACTGAGTAGGAGACCAGACTGGAGAGTAGGTGTAGAAATGGACAACAACAACCAAGTATTTATTAAAGACTGTTGGCTACATAGTTTATCCAAAATAGTAATAGAAGGACCTGAAGTAAATATAGTAGAAAAAATAAAAAAGGCTAGGAGTAAGGACAAAGAGGTAATTAAAGTAGTAGAGGAGATGAAGAAAGCAAGAGTAAAAACATTGAGAGAAGAAGAGTAGTAGATAGAAAAAGACTTAGTATTGAAGGAAGATAAAGTGTATGTGCCAAAGGATAAGGAGCTGAGAGTAGAGATAATCCAGTTGCATCATGATATACCAGTAGCTAGATATGGAGGGGAGTGGAAGACAATGGAACTAGTAGCCAGGAGTAACAAAAGATGTTGGAAAATATATAGAAGAATATGATATGTGTCAAAGAATAAAAAATAGAACAGAGGTGTTAGCAGGAAAGTTAAAGTTGAGCAAGGTTCTGAAGAAGCTGTAGACATATCTGTTAGTGGCTGGAAAGAATGTGGTCTTAGTAGTCTATGATAGGTTGTCCAAAATAACACACTTTGTGGCAACAACAGAAGAGTTAGCAAGATTGTTTGGAGATAATGTATGAAAGTTACATAGACTACTGGAGAGTATAGTGTCAGACAAAGAACTGCAGTTTGTAGCAGAGATGACAAGAGAGTTGAATACAAGAGAGTTGAATAGTATATTGGGGATTGAAACAAAGTTGTCAATAGCCTTCCATCCACAAACAGATAGTCAGATGGAGAGAATAAATCAGGAATTAGAGCAGTACCTGAGATTCTTTGTAGACCACAGACAAAAGGATTGACCAGAGTGGTTGGTGTTAGCAGAGTTTGCAATCAATAACAAGGTACACTTAACAACTAAAGTGTCTCCATTTATGGCAAACTATAGTAGAAAGTTAAGAATAGAGGTAGATTTGAGGGGAAAAAGAAAAAATAGAGAAGACAACAGAGTTTGTGGAAAGAATGAGAAAAGTGTAAGAAGAGGCTGGGACAGCATTAGTGAAAGCACAGGAAGAAATGAAGAGGCAAGTGGATAGAGGAAGAAAGAAAGCAGAGATATGGAAAGTGGGAGACAAAGTGATGTTGAGTACAAAAGACTTGGTGTTCAAAGAATAACCAGCAAGAAAACTAGTAGATTGATATGTTAGTCTATATATCATTGATAAAGTAGCATCTACTAATGTAATCAAATTACAACTGTCAATTTTAATGAGAATCCATCCAGTAGTAATTATCAGTTAGGTAGTACAATATAGTAATCAAGTAGGGAGGCAAAAGAAAGAAGAGGTGAAACCAATAGAGGTGGAAGGAGTAGAAAGTAGAAAGTATATTGAATAAACAAAAAGTGAGAGAAGTAGTAAAGTATTTAGTCTAATGGAAGAGGTTTATGGCAAAATATGATAATTGGAAGAAGGAAGAAGATTTGAAAAATGCAAAAGAATTAGTAGTAGAGCTTGAGGGAAGAATGAATACAGAAGCAAGAAGACAGGAAAAGTTAGATATAGCAGAATAAAAGGACTTTAGGAGAGAAAAGCTACCAGGGAAGTATATAGCAAGAATGTTGTATAGGTGGGATAATAGGAAGTTTAAAAATGAATACCCAAAAAAGTTAGAGAGAAATTGGAACAAATAGAAGGGAAAAGACAGGACAAGATAGGAAGATGAAGTAAGAAGTTCCTTTAGAAGTAGGAACCTTGAAGGGAGTAATGTCAAGATCGAGGAAGTTGGATTTGGTTTATTTTATTTTTCTTTTCATTTTTATTTTATTTTTGATTTATTTTTTCATTTTCTATTTTTAGAACAATTAGGGTTAGGGTTGATCAGTCATGCTGTTACAACAGTTATCTGATAGCAAAGTCACAAGACAGATCACAAGACTTGGGAGAATTTAGTAGAAGATTTGAAAACAGATGACGTTATACAACATGGATACCACATGTTGGCCTCATGGACTACACATGGTTGTTTAGGGTAGGGTGCACAGTAGTTAGTATGGACTATCTGTAGAACTATATAAAGTAGACTAGTTTGTAAAAGAGTTCTCTATTGAGTTCTCTTATGTTACTCAATACAAGAGTTGTTCTTCTATCTCACTCTAAGGGTTTAAGATCATAACAGGTAATGTCAAATATGCAAAGCTTAAACTTTAGCTTTTTTATTTAATTTTCTTTTTCTTTTTCTTTTTCTTTTCTTTACTCTTAAATCTAGGGCTAAGATTAGAGTGATATTATAGTCATACTGTCACAGTAATGGTTACACAATCACATAGTCACATGGAACATAGTAGAAGGTTCAAGAATAATAATGTCATACAATATATATAATACATGTTGACCTCATGACTGATACATAGTCTTTAGAACAGATTAGAAATAGCCAAGTACAGACCATTAATAGTTAGTATATATAGGTAGATACATTGTACTAAGAACTCCATTGAGTTCTCTTGTGTTAATTCTAATACAAGGTTTTTCTTATCAACCAACCCTAAGGTCTTTGAGTTATAATATAGCTAGCATATATAAGATAAACACTTTGTATTAGAAACTCTATTGAGTTCTCTTGTATTAATCTAATATAAGGTTTTTTTCTTAACTCTTAGTCTTGAATTGTAATACAAGTTATCTTCTTTATATGAAGTTTAAGCCTTACTAGCAAAAGTCAAAGATAAAAAGAAATTATAAAGTTTACTATATGAATAAAGTTATTTTTAGTCTGCCCTAAAGACCATGTATCAGCCATGAGGTCAATATATGTTATACATGTTGTATAACATTATTGTTCTCAAATCTTTTATTGAAAGAAGCAAAATTAGCCATTTACAAGTTTCAAAATAATATAAAGCTCTATTATAATTATTATTAGATCTTAGCTCTAATCTTTCATCCTAGCAGCAAAGTGTATCTCAACTTCATAGATATCTAGATCACATACTCTTTTACAAAACTATCTTATCAATGTCTTAAACCTTACATAGTAAAAAAGCAAGTAGGACTTATAGTATATTACTGTCAGGCGCAGTTCACACTGGGGTGGAAGTCCACAGAATGTACTTGGAGATGAGCGGACTTGTGGAACGACCTTGGCTTCAACTTATGTGCTGCGCTGTCTGTCTGCTGCATAGTCGCAACTTCAGATGAAGGAGAGAAGTCTGAGTGGGAGTGAGTGCTGAATGGTGTGTCACCATTGAACACCGGAGATCGAGTTCAATAAGAGATTATCTTTGTCAATTATCAGACTAGCGAATTACAGTGTAACTACTAGTCTTATATACAAACTGATATTATAGGAGATGCTCGGGGTTTTAGTGGTAAAACCCCTATTACCCCGAGCAGAGGTTTCAGTGTTGAGACACTGACAGGAGTAGCTCCGTTATGGAAGACTGAGTTGAATAGAAGTATTTCTGCTGTGGAAGACGGAATACCCAGAGGGTTGCAGCACCACCATAAGACATGTTGCGAGAAAGGTGGCCGCCATGGAAGGCAGGCTTGTATGGTTCAGAGGTGGCATCACCACGGGGATGTAGTTTTCTGGACAGGTGGACTTGTATATGACAATTACCTAAAGCTCTTACTTTTAATAAGATAGTTATATTATTAGAATTATGAATGATAGACTTGGTTTTATTTTATTTTCTTACTTTTCATTTTTCATTTTTCATTTATTTTATTTTCTTACTTTTCATTTTTCATTTTTCATTTATTTTATTTTTAACTCTAATTTTTAGTTTTTTTATTTTTAAACTTAGACAAAGAATATAGTATGACATTATACATGATAAAAATATAACACATGTCACAAGATGATCACATATATTACAATTACAGATCATAATCATATAATATAGAGAAAATCATAAAAGGTTCTGAAATAGATGACATTATATAATATAGTAATAATATATTAGCCTTATAAAAAGTACATAGACATTAGAATAGGTTAGGGGGAGAGATGGCATAGTGAAAAAGCCCCCTATCTATGTATATTATACCTATCTCAAGCTTACTTGAGGTTATGAGTTCAATTTCATAGTAGTTCTTTATGTTGGGTAACTGTATAAAAAAGGTTAGAATATTGATACTCCATATATAATTTGTCAAGATCACAAAAAGTAAACTCAGCTTTTTCTTATTTTTTTATTCTCATTTTTATTTTCTTTTGATTTATTTTCATTTAGAACTTAGTGTTAGTGTTAGTGATGACATTACTCAGTCACAAGTCACATGATGCATGAAAGGATATAAAAGATCTTAGAAGAAGTGACATTATACAACATATACACTACATGTTGACCTCATGTCTTATACATGGTACTTTGAAGTAGGATGTATAGACCATGTGAATAGGTATATAAGATAGACTACATTGTAAAGAGCTCTCTATCGAGTTCTCTTTTGTTAACCCAATACAAGGTTCTTCTTATTGACCCACTCTAAGGTCTTTGAGTTGTAATATTAGAACTTGATTTCTTCTCTTAGAACCACCTAATACCAGGCCCTTCCTAACACTTATTCTCTTAATATCCTTGACCAAAGGGAAACACTATTCTTTAGTCAAGAAGAATTACCAGGCCCTAAACATAAAGAGTATACCAACTAGAAGGGGGAATCCTAGTTGTTTGGTTGTGCCAAAGCTCACTGGTGCAGATAAATGTAACACCTTTTGTAAACATGCTATATAGTGTTTTGCATAGAAGCCTTGTGCTGCAGAACCCTCTTGTAATCTGTACATGCAAAGGAATGACAGGAGTCCTCCAGACCTTGTCTAGTGTAAAACAATCTTCTTAGGTCAAAATTGTTTAGGAATTTTTAGGGTAGTAGTAGGTGAAAGAAGTAGTCAGTAGATAGTGTAGATAGGACAAGAAGAGGGCCTACTAGCACCTACCAAGATTTCAAGTTTGGAGTATAAGTCAGAGACCGAGTCCAACAAAGGATCAGTCCTTTTGGCTTATCAGTCACCACCACCCACCCCACTATCACTCACATCACTATTCCTAATGCCATCACTACCACCACCCTATACAGCCATGAGTCAACACAACTTACCTACTATCATTAGACAGCAACAGGAACAACTGGTGGTAATGTAGGCATAGATACAAGCCCTGCTAGCAGAAGAAGTGGTAGCAAAAAGAACAGAAGGAGGAGGAGCCACTGAGGTGGCAAAACCTCAAATTTTTGATGGCATGTTGTCGAAGGTTACAGAATTTATCTTGGTATGCAAGTTATATATTAAGATGAAGTTGAAGGAGGAATTGGTAGAAGGGCAGGTACAATAGATCCTGTCCTATGTGCAAGGAAGAATAGCAGATATATGGAAAGAAAATGTGATGGAAGAGTTAGAATTAGGGGAAGTAGAATATGAGTCTGTGGAGGAATTTTTGACAAGTTTGAAAAGAAAATTTGGAGGAGAAGAAGAAGAATCAGTGAAAGCAGTGAAGTTAAGAAAGCTGGAACAGGAAGGAAGGACAATAGAGGAGTTTGTGCAGAAGTTTAAAAGAGCAGCAAGAGGAAGCAGGTATGAGGGGCGATCCTTGGTAGAAGAATTTAAGAGAGAAATGAATGGGGCAATAAGAAGGAAACTGATAGAAGCAGAAAATCAACCAGGCTCAATTGAGCAGTGGTTTAGAAGGGCAACAGCTCTAGACTGGAACTGAAGGGAAAACAGAAGAGAGGATGAAAGATTGAGGGGATAAAAGGAATAGGAGAGAGGAGCTCCTAAACAACAGGAGCAGAGATAAATATAGCCACAACCCCAAGTATGGCAGAGGAGGCAGGAACTGCCACCAAAGTAGGTGACAATGGTACCTACTCCAATGGAAGGTGTGAAGAGAACAAATACAGTAGTAATAAGAGGACAAGGGTAGAGAATGGAGGTTCCTAGAAGAGACCCTTATGTGATAGAGGTTAATAGAGAAAGAAACTGTTATACTTGTGGAGGATTTGGGCATATAGCCTGCTATTGTAGAAACAGGAGGTAGAGAAAAAGAAGGGAGTAAGGAAGGAGACTAGAGTATGGAAGGTAGGAAATTGAGAGAAATCATAAACAATCAAACAATTTAAAAGAGGTAGAGAATCTAGAGTCCCTTGACTAGATTCTCATAACAGATTTAATGTACTAGCTAAGGAAATACAAGTTGGTACATCAGAATTAGAGAGAAAGATGGAAGTAAGAAAGGTGAAAGGAAGACTATTGAAGGAGATAACGGTAAAAATTAGGCTGGAAAGAATAAATATGCAAGAAGGGATAACGGTGGAAGTGTTATTGGATAGTGGGGCAACTGGGTTAGTCATGAGCTTAGAATTTGCCAAGAAACAAGAATTTAAGCTCAAGAAGCTAGAAAGACTGATGAATGTGAGAAATGTAGATGGTTCACTCAACAAAGAGGGACCAATAAAGCATACAGTAGAAGTCAACATCTACTACCAGGGACATAGGGAAAGGACAGAGATTGATGTCATAAAAGGACAGAAATAGATGGTAATTTTGGGAATGCTATGGTTAGTACATCACAACCCAGAAATAGATTGGAAAATAGGAGAGGTAAAAATGACAAGATGCCTGGACAAATGTGGCAAACAGTGGAAACCAACATAAGGAAAGTCAGGATGGCAGAAACAGAAGGAGGAAAAAGCAAGGGAAGAGGCAGAAAGGAAACGAGAAGAGAAAGAAAAAAAAAGTAGAAGAAATGAAAAATAGTAGAAGTGAAGAAAGTAGCAGAGGAGTGGGAGATTTGGAATAAGAAAGAGAAAGCAGTAAGATCAGAGGAGGAAGTGAAGAAATTGGTCCTAGAAAAGTTTCATTAGTGGATTAAGATATTTAGCAAGAAACAGTTAGAGAGGATGTCTATGAGGAAAGTCTGAGATCATGCTATCGATGTAAAAGAGGGGTTTGTACTAAGGAAGGGAAAGGTATATCTGTTGTTAAGGGAAGAGAGAGAGGAGGTGCGAGAGTTCATTAAAGAACAATTAAGAAAAGGGTATATCAGACTCTTAAAGTTGCCTCAAACTGCACTAGTGTTTTTTGTAGGGAAGAAAGATGGGAAGAAGTGAATGGTTCAAGACTATCAATACCTGAATGAGTGGATGGTGAAAAATAACTACCCATTGCCATTAATTTCAGATATGTTAGAGAATATTGGAACCAAGAAGATGTTTACAAAGATAGACCTGAGATAGGATTACAATAACATGAGGATTAAAGAGGGAAATGAATGGAAGGCTGCATTCATAACACTGGAGGGGTTCTTTGAACTAATGGTGATGTTCTTTGGGTTGACCAATTTGCTAGTGATGTTTCAAGCAATGATGAACGAGTTGCTGAGAGACTTAATCAACACAGGAAAAGTAGCTGCTTTCATTGATAATGTTATAGTTAGAATGGAAATGGAGAAAGGACATGATGAGTTAGTGGTGGAAGTGATAAAGAAGTTGGAAGAAAATAATTTATATGTGAAACTGGAGAAATACAAGTGGAAGGTGTGGGAGGTAGGATTTTTAGAAGTGGTAATAGAGCCAGAGAGAATTAAGATGGAGAAAGTGAAAGTGAAGAGAGTATTGGAGTGGCTAACATCTAAGTATGTTAAGGATATGTAGAAATTCTTAGGATTGGCAAATTACTATTGTTGATTCATCAAAGATTTTGCATTCATAGCCAGGCCCCTACTGTTGTGGCAACCACTTATCACAAAGGACAAATGATCTCACTAACGAGTAAACCTCAAAAGAAGTATGATGTGGGAATTCACAAGAGAACTCGACAAAGAGTCTCTGCTAAATTAGCATCCTATATATACTAAATACATCTGGTCCGTGCTACAACCTCATGTCTGCCTCATTTCCTACTCAAGGCCACTATGTTGCATATATGTGCCCTGATGTCACCTTCTAGGTCTTTCCACTATGTTCTAGGCTTATGACGTCATATCATGTGACATGTCATGTGACCGCGATGTCATGTGCCTCTTCATTGTCACTAAAAAGAAAAGAAAAGAAAAACAAAATTCCTATAAAGTCAGAAAATAAAAGAAAAAGAAAATAAAAATTGTCCATGTCCAAAGCATCTCATAACACCTGCATGATCTGGTAAAAAAGGATCAGAAGTGGAATTAGACAGAGAAGTAGGAAGAAGCATTTAGAGAATTAAAGAGACAGTTCATAAAGGAACTGGTGCTAGCAATGCCGGATTTAGACAAGAAAATGCAAATAGAGGTAGATGTGTCAGATTATGCAACAGGTAGAGTATTGTCAATGGAATGTAAAGATGGACTGTGGAGACTAGTAGCATTTCTCTCGAAGTCATTAAATAAAACTGAGAGGAACTATGAAATTCACAACAAGAAAATGCTAGCAATCATAAGGAGGTTGGAAAACTAGAGGCATTTGCTAGAAGGCACATGATTCAAGTTTGAGATCTAGACAGATCACAAGAACTTGGAATACTTTATGAAGGCGCAGAAGTTATATCAAAGACAAGCTTGATAGGCTTTATATTTGTCAAGATTTGACTTTATATTGAAGCATATTCCAGGAACAAAAATGAGGAAGGTGGATAGACTTAGCAGGTGATCGGACTGGAAAGAAAGAGTAGATAAAGATGATGAAAATCAAGTATTTATTAAAGACAATTGGATTTGTAGCATATAAGAAGTAATAATAGAAGGACCAAAAGTAGAGATAATAGAAAAGATAAAAAAAGCTAGGAGTAAGAACAAGAATATAGTTAGGATAGTAGAAGGGATAAAGAAGGTAAGAGTAAAGGAATTACAAGTAAATAAGTAGTAGATAGAAGGGGAGTTGGTGTTGAAGGAAGAGAAAATATATATACCAAAAGATAAAGAGTTGAGAGCAGAGATAATCCAGCTACACCATGATGTGCCAGTAGCAGGACACAGAGGTTGATAGAAGATGGTGGAGTTGGTCACTAAAAACTATTGGTAGTCAGGAGTAATGAAAGATATGGGAGAATGTGACTTGTGTCAAAGGATGAAGAATAGGATGGAAGAAGTAGCAGAGAAGCTAAAATTGAGTGAGGTACCAAAGAGACCATGGACACACCTAATGGTGGACTTCATCACAAAGTTACTGATAGTAGCTGGGAAAGATGCGATCCTGGTAGTCTGTGATCAGTTGTCAAAAATGACGTATTTCATGGCAACAACAGAAGGGACATCAGCAGAGGGCCTGGCAAGGTTGTTGTTGGGAATTGAGACAAGACTGTTGACAGCTTTCCATCCACAAACAGATAGACAGACCGAACAAATGAATCAGGAGTTGGAACAGTACTTCTGGTTCTTCATAGACCATAGGCAAAAAGACTGGCCAGAGTGGTTAGTATCAGCAGAATTCGCAGTAAATAACAAAGTACATTCAGCAACAAAGATGTCCCCATTTATGGCAAACTATGGTAGAGAGTTGAGAATGGGAGGAGACATAAGGGAAAAGTAGAAAAAACAATGGAATTCATAAAAAGAATGAAGAAGGTACAAGAAGAAGCAGGAGTGGCATTGAAAAAGGCGCAAGAAGATATGAAGAGGCAAGCAGATAGAGAAAGGAAAAAGATAGAAGAATAGAAGAAAGAAGACAGAGTAATGTTGAGCATAAAGAACTTGATGTTCAAAGAATGACTAGCAAGAAAGCTAGTAGAAAGATATGTGGGGCCATACGAGATAGAGGAAGTAGTGTTGACAAATGCAGTTAAACGTCAGGCGCAGTTCACACTAGGGTGGAAGTCTACAGAATGGACTCAGAGTAGAGCAGACTTGTAGAATGACCTTGGCTTCAGCTTATGTGCTACACTGTTTGTCTGCCATATAGTCATAACTTCAGATACTGGAAAGAAGTCCGAAATAGGAGTGAGTGCTAATTGGTATGTTGCCGTTGAACACTGAGGATTGAGTTCAATAAGAGTTATCTTTGTCAATTATCAGACTAGTAAATTACAGTGTAACTACTAGTCTTATATACAAACAGATAGTATAAGAGATGCTTGGGATTTCAGTGGTAAAACCCCTATTACCCTGAGCAAAGGTTTCAGTGTTGCAACACTGACAGGAGTAATTCCATCATGGGAGACCAAGTTGAATAGGAATATCTCCACTGTAGAAGATGAAATACCCAGAGTGTTGCAGTACTGCCATAAGATATGTTACAAGAAAGACAGGCTTGTATTATTTGGAGATAATATCACCACAATGATGTAATTTCCAGATGGGTGGGCTTACATATGACAGTATCTCCCCCTTAGGACTGAGTCTTTGAAGTCCTATTCAGTTTATCCAAAAATACTGTGATGGTACCTAGGTCAACAATATATAAACAAAAAAAGAAGTTTTTTGCTCTTGTTTCTATATCATTATGTCTTCCTCTGCCCACTCTGATATCTCACAAGATGATGCTAAAATTCTTAAATAGCAGCAGTAAGAGATGTAGCAGAGGTACAAGAAGGAGTAGTGGCTTCTGGTCCAACTGGAAGAAGTGGCAAAGTTATATTGGGCTGAGCATGCAGCTCAGAAGGCTAGGAGGGAAGCAGAGAAAAAGGCCAAGAAGGAAGTTAAGAGGCAGAGAGTTGCAGAGGAGGAGAAGAGAAAGAGGAGGATGGTAGAGTACCTCTAAAAGCTCTAGGACAAGGTGATAACAGAGGGTACTAAGAGATCCCAGGTCACAAGATTTAAGTATAGGGAGGCACCCCCAGAGGATAATGCAGACTGCTGGCCTTCCAAAAAGGCTAAAATGAAACAACTAGCAAGGTATCAAGAAGACATGGTATTATAGTACAAGAGTGTGGACAGACTTGGACTAGGGTTAGGGTTAAGTATTATAATTATTAGTCTACAACAAAAGAGAGATAGGAGATAGGCACGTGACCTGGAAGTCATGTGACAGAGTCTAGAACAGTCTAAAAGGACTAACAGTCTAGAAGAATCAAAAGGAGTCTAGATAGAAGTTAGGGTTAGAAGTGACATCAAAGGACATAAGTTCCTTATGGTGTGCACATGTATAGCAGAGATTAAGAGTATGATGTCAGGGTACATGTAGGAAGTATGATGACCTTAAGAAAAACATATGTAGATGAGTAATAGGACATAAAGACAATGCATGGACATAAGGGCAGGTAATTATTGTTGTAGTATAGACCAGGAGTCTGTAATATAAATAGAGGATCAATACAGTGAGGGCTCCTTGTTGAGTTCTCTTGTAATCCCCACTACTAGATAGTCTACTGAGAGCTTTGCTGAAGTAAGCAAACTACAAGTGCTGTTATGGCGAGTGGTTGCTACAACACATGGGGATTAAGTTAGGGAGAGCTAATCCCTGTAAAAGATGTGTGCACGCCAGGCAGAACTGCCTAGTATGTTATGGACTAAGGCTCAAAGTGTTAAGCGATAGAACAACTCTTGTATTGAGTAGCATAAGAGAACTCAATAGAGTTCCTAAGACAAAGTAATCTACCTTATATACTAGTACTCATGGTCCGTGCTAACTACTGTGCACCTTGCCCTAAAGTACCATGAGTATTACATGAGGCCAACATGTGTTGTCCATGTTGTA
>JAJOHK020001428.1:0-13629 GCA_022457215.2 Leucocoprinus gongylophorus | reverse complement strand
CTATGACAGCTGACAGCTCCCATCAGGTACGATTTTTGATCATGTGATGGCAACAGCTTGCGCACGGACCATCAGTCTTTTGTATATATACCTCTGTGTCTGAGGGCTAGACCTCAGACTTAACAACGTCAATTATTCCTGTTGATACTTTTCATCATCTGTCAGTCATCATACCCTTATACTGAACCTCTGAAACACTATTCAGCCCCAGTATCACAACCAGTGAGTATCTTATTTGTGATAATATATATAAAAGAGTGATGGTCTGTGTGCAAGCTGTTGCCATCACATAATCAAAACTTATACCTGATAGAAGCTGTTATCTGTCATAGCAGCTGTCAGGCTAATTTTAGAAGGTAACTAATTATGTCACTACATTGATATGCTTGTGTCTCTACTAATACTTGTCGCTTTGAGACACATCATATATCGTTGGAAACGGATTGATGAGCACTTCCCAACACAAGTTCAATTATGAAATATTAGCTAATAAAACTTTTACAGTTACTGATGGCCTGATATCTCAGTTATTTGTTGTTGCTTTTGTACCTCCCACATATGTGCAGATAACTCTCATTTGGGGCTTTCCAGTACAACTTAGTTTGTAAAAATCAGTCTACTGATTGTAAAAATACAAGCTGAATGAAGTTTGTGACAAATTGATCCCTCATGTCTTCAATATGGCTAGCCCATGGACTACAAGTATTGGGGTTACTTTGTTATGACTCAATAATTGGCTGTGCCACATGTTGTCTCAGTTAGTACCTTATATAGTAGATAAGACTTTCTTCATGTACTATGACTTGTTTGCCTCACCAATAACATATGATCTCTAGGTGTATATAGCTGTAGATATACTCTTGTATCTTTACACTTTACCAATTAACTTCTTCCCTCACTCTTATTCAAGTCTTTATCTAAGTTGCAATCTAAGCCAAGCTTAAAGATTGTAATATTTAGTAAAGTGTTATCAGACTCACCTTACAAAAGAAGAGTACATAGTGGTTCAGCCACTAGAATATTTATAGTTTTGGACCATCAGGAAGACAATTGATACTTGTAGCACAACCTATGGATAGTAGAACAGATCAATATCAAGGAAATAATATAGAGACATTATTAGAGTGATTGGAATCATCAAGAATTACTGAAGAAGATATCTAGAAAAATGATAGAATATACAGACAAAATATTTATAGCACCAGCACTAGCAACAGCACAAAATGAACAGACAGTCATGCCAAAGAGTATGGTCCCAGATCCAGAATGGTTCAACAGAAACAGAACAAAATTTGAAGACTAGTAGAGAAAAATCTGACTACTCCTCAAGAGCAATAGAGTAACAGAAACAAACAGAAGAATGACTATAATCCTAGCCTGACTTAGAGAGAGTATAGCTGGTATTTATGCCTAGAAGAAGCTAAATCAGCTTGAAGAAGAAACAGATATCTAAGATTGGGATGAGTTTGTTAGAGAACTCAAGATGATATTCAGTAACAAGAGTAAAGCTACTGATGCAAAATAGAAGATTGAAACTTTCAAATAGAGCAAGAAGCACATTGCTGATTTCATGATTGAATTTGAAATGTTAGCTATAAAAGCTGAAACTGATAGCCTACATGCAATATTTTTGCTAAAGAAGAACATTTGGACAGATACTATAAAGACAATACTAGAATACCTACTAATGGCAGCACCAGGGATACTTAGAGGGTAGAAGGTGGCAATTACCTTAATAAACCAAGAATATGAATTTACAGAGAGCTGACAAGATTATAGAACTGGAACTAAAATAATATATGGAGAAAAAGATGTATCTATGGATATTAGGAAGGCTAAAGATAATTTTGACAATAATAGGAAGCCCAAATGCTTCAACTGCAATATATATGGATACATAGCAAAAGATTGCAGAAAGCCAAAGAAGAAACAAGACATAAGAAAATGCTCTACATATAACAACACATTACTAAAGATTACAGATTACAATAGAAGATAAAGAATAAAAGTGTTCAGAAAGAATCTAATGAAGAGAGTGACAACAAGTAGGAGGGTTTTGTCAGAGGTTTGGAGTAGGCATGATATAATAAACCTGTTACAAACTTCATTCAGCTTGTATCTCTACAACCAGTAAACTGATTTTCACAAACTAAGTTGTACTGGAAAGCCCCAAATGAGAGTTATCTGCACATATGTGGGAGGTACAAAAGTAACAACAAATAACTGAGATATCAGGCCATCAGTAACTGTAAAAGTTTTGTTAGCTAATATTTCATAATTGAACTTGTGTTGGAAAGTACTCATCAAACCATTTCTGAGGATATATGGTATATTATATAGCAATAAGTATTCATAGAGATACAAGCATATCAATGCAGTAACATAATTAGTTATCTTCTAAAATAAGCCTGATATCTGCTATGACAGATAACAGCTTCCATCAGGTATGAGTTTTGATCATGTGATGAAAACAGCTTGTGTATAGACTATTACTCTTTTGTATATATATCTCTGCATTTGAGGATTAAATCTTAGACTTAATAACATTAATTTTTATTAATCTTTATCCTTTATTATCTGTATTGATCTTAATCATCATTGTTATCATTATTGAACTTCTGAATCACTTTTAAACTTCTGAAAGTGCATCCAAGGTTCAGATATCACAAATAAGTGAGTAGTTTATTTTATAATAAAATTGAAAAATAGAATAAGTTATATTGACATAACAAATATCCACAATTGTGAAATGCTGGAAGAAATAACTCAAGAGTTCACTTCTATTACAGAAAAGCTTTGGTACAAGTATTCTAAAAATGTCAACATTACTAAATGTTCTAAGATATAGTGGAATAAGAAATGTAACAGAGATTTGACTGATTATTGAACATCCAGAAGAAGAATAGACTGGATTAAATATAAGAAGATTGTTGTGGCAACCACTAGTGACAAACACCAATAGTAACACAAGAAGTAAATCTCTTAGTAGAATATTGTTATGGAGATCACAAGAGAACTCAACAAAGAGTCTCTGCTGTATTTCTATACTATTTATACAAAGTCCTCATGGTCCATGCTAATGATAAATAGCCCTATCCTAATATCCAATGTATGGTCCATGCTTCCACCATATGTCAACCTCATATCTTTTATAAGGACACCATGTCATATATATGTGCCCTGATGTTATTCTTCTAGTCCTTTCTCTTAGAGTTTAGGCCTATGACCTCACATTATGTGACATGTCATGTGACTACAGTCACATGCCTCTTCATTGTCAAAATAAAATAAAAGAAAAATCAAAAGAAAAGAAATATTAAATTAAGAAAAATAGATAAAAATATTAGTGGTCAAGTGTCACAAACTTCATTCAGCTTGTACCTCCACAACCAGTGGACCGATTTTCACAAACTAAGTTGCGCTGGATAGCCCTAAATGAGGGCTATCCGCACATATGCGGGATGTACAAAAGCAACAACAAATGACTGAGATATCAGGCCATCAGTAGCTGTAAAAGCTTCATCTGCTAATATCTCATGAACGGCTGAACGGATTCACACGATTAAACTTGCGTTGGAAAGTGCTCATCAATCCGTTTCCAACAATATCCGATTCATCTCAAAGCGACAAGTATTGGTAGAGATACAAGCATATCAATGTAGTGACATAACTAGTTACCTTCTAAAATTAGCCTGACAGCTGCTATGACAGCTGACAGCTCCCATCAGGTACGATTTTTGATCATGTGATGGCAACAGCTTGCGCACGGACCATCAGTCTTTTGTATATATACCTCTGTGTCTGAGGGCTAGACCTCAGACTTAACAACATCAATTATTCTTATTGATACTTTCCATCATCTATCATCATCACACCCTTATACTGAACCTCCGAAACACCAATAAGTTCAAGTATCACAACCAGTGAGTATCTTATTTGTGATATCAAGCACACCATAACATAGATGGTAAAAATAGCTAAATAAATCTTTTTTGACAACAAAATTCAATAAATTGTATTAACCAACAAAAGACTATGGAATTTAATGAACTAGGTCAAGAAACATAAACTACTAGCTATAGAAGCCATCAATTTCAACAGGTATTCATGTTATGACTCAAAGATCTTAGAGTTAATCAATAAGTAGAACCTTTTATTAGTGTTAATACAAGAGAACTCAATAGAGAGCTCTATACAAAATTGTCTATCTTATATACTAATAGCTTATAGTCTATGCTCTACTACTTTAGCCTACCCTAAATAACCATATGTAAGCCTTAAGACTAACATATGTATAACCTGTTGTATGATGTCATTCTTTTCCAGAATCTTCTGCCATTTTCTATTATATTATGTAAGTATATGATGATATAACTATGATAGTATCATAGTGTGACATTTGACATTTTGTGATGGTGACTTGTGACATCATGCTAAACCCTAATTCTAAGTTCAAAAATAGAAAATAAATCAAAAAATAAAAATAAAAGTGAGAAATAAAACAAAGTTTACTCTTTACAATTCTGATAGTTCATATAATAAGTTGGACAATTTGTGGCAAGCACTTCATCAATCATATAATATAGCTCAAGGCAGACCAATCAATTTTCAACTTCTGAATAAAATTCTATCACACCAACAAACAGAATAGTCTTCTTTCTCCAAAGCTAAATTTATCAATGTCATTAACAAATGTAGTAGTTTGTCTACTCTGAATATAGATCACATTTTCTGGAGTCATCTCAAAGTATTAGTAGATGATACTAAATGTGTTGCTAATATTGTCAATATAGTAAATTCATATATTGATTTTAGTTATTAGTCTTCCTATTTCAAGAAGTCAATATTAATTATTATTCCAAAGCCTAACAAGCCATTATATAATACTCCTAAAACATTTTGATCCATCATTCTTCTCAATATAATAGGAAAACTCATTGAAAAAGTTATAAGTAGTAGACTTTAAGTTTACTCTATTACTTCAAACTTCATCCATCTGAATCAATTAAACAATGATCAATAACAGATACCAGTATCTATATAACCTATCTCATACAAGTAGGATGAATAAAGAGTCTTTACATAAGTACTCTTACATTCAATATCACACAATTTTTTCTCTTATTAAATCATCAACTTCTTCTAAGGATTATGAGTAAAGTAGGCTTTGACTTCTAAATTTCCAATCTCTTCTCTAGTTATTTAATTGATAGATAGACTCAATATATTTGAAACTATTTTATATCTTCATTTTTCAAAGCTAGTATAGGTATAAGTTAGGGATCTACACTTTCTTCTATTCTTTCTACTCTCTATATTGCTCTTATTTTTCATATATCTGAAAAAAATCTAAAAAAATCTTAACTCCTATTCTAGTTTCAATTCTTTTGTTTGTTGATGATAGACTTTTTGTTTCTCAAAAAAAGAGTTATGAAAAATCTAATATAAACCTCTTTTGTAGTTATAGTATTATGTTTTTCTTATTCAACTAGTTTGGTCTAATCATTGAGCATGACAAATTAGAAGTTTTTTTACTTCTTGAGATTAATAAAAAAACATCAATCTGCTTTCTCTAGATCTCAGACTTTTAAGGAGCTCTTTACTCTAACCAAATGATATGTGGTGATATCTGTGGTTTTTCTTTGATAAGAAACTCTCTTTTCATCAACACATTCATTACTACACCAACAAAACCCTATCCACAATCAAAGGTATGAAGATGTTGGGAAATTTAATAAGAGGATTATCTCCAATGCACAAACAGCTACTCTATAGAATATTTGTTTTTTTCTATCACCCTATATAGATTTCAGCTTTAGTACTTCAAAGGAGCACCACTTTACTAGCCTTTCAAAAAATTGAAGAAAATACAGAGAAGAGTAGCTTTATAGATCATAGGAGTGTTTTGCATCTCACTAACATAAAAAGTTGAGGCTATAACCAGTCTCATTCCTATTTATTTTCATCTCAACAAAATTATTAGTTAACATTATTTATATGTAACAACTCTCTCCAAGCAATATACAATTAACTCTCTCTTGGATAAACATTATTCCAAGAAGACTAAACCTTATTGCATAGCTATATCTTATCTCATGTCCAAGCAATGCTTGAAAATCAAGAGTCCTATAGTGAACATTAAAAATTGTTTGAACAAAGTTTTTCTAGCTTTTAATAGTTGAAACAAAGAACTTTTTCCTGGTTTTTGTCTTGTAATTTCTTTTTACTCAGTTAATTAAAGAGTATCAGACATAGTTCACACTGGGGGTGAAAGTCTGCGAGATGGACTCAGAGATGTGCAGACTTGTAGAATGACTTTGGTTTTAGCTTATGTGCTGTGCTGTCTGTTTGTTACATGGTTGCAATTTCCAATAGAAGGAAGAAGTCTGAAATAAAGTGAGTACTAATTGGTGTGTCACTGTTGAATACCAGGGATCAAGTTCAATAGAAGTTATCTTTGTTGATTATCAGACCTCATATACAGATATATATTATAGAAGATACTCAGGATTTCAGTATTGAGACACTAACAGGAGTATAACCCTATTATGAAAGGTTGAGTCAGATAAGAGTATTTCTGTTATGGAAAATGGAATCTCTGGATGGTTGCACTAATGCTATGCAGGTGTGTTGCAAGAAAAGTAGCCACTATAGAAGGTGGGCTTTTTTTTAGATTAGATATTGACAAGAGGTATTTTGCAGAAATGTATTTTCTGGATAGGTGGACTTGACATATGAAAAAGAGACACCAATGTTAAAGCTGCATATCAAAACAAACTTGATGACATTTATAATATTTTCTCTATCAACCAGAATACTACACTTGTTAGAGTTATGAACAATAGACTCTATTTTATTTTTTCTCTTGCCATTTTCTTTTTATTTTTATTTTATTTAGTATTAGAGTTTAGTGTGATTGTCACAACTGTCACAAGCTAGTGTCACACAATCATGTAGTCATGATAGAAAGATATAAAATGTTCTAAGATAATAATATTATACAGCATGTTTCACATATGTTGACCTTAAGAATAGAACATAGCTATTTAGGATAGGCTAAAGTGGTAGAGTATAAACCAACAGTCATTAGTATATAAGGTAAATACTTTGTACCTAGAAACTCTATTAAGTTCTCTTATAATTAATCCCAATTCAAGATTTTACTTTTGACTATAATACTTGTGTCTTAAGTCATAATAATACTTACTGTTATGACTTAAAGCTCAAAGGGTTAAGCAATAAGACAACTCTTGTATGGAGTAACACAAGTGAACTCAATAGAGTTCCTAGTACAAAGTAGTCTATCTTTTATACTACTACTCATGGTCCATGCTTGCTACTATGCATCCTACCCTAAATGACCATGTGTATGACATGAAGCCAACATGTGTTGTCCATGTTGTATGATGTTACCTTGTTCCAGAACCTTCTACTCCATTCTCCCAAGTCTTGTGATCAATCTTGTGACTACTCCATCAATTTGTGACTGATGTGACAGCGTGACTGATGAACCCTAACCCGAGTTGTTCTAAAAATAGAAAATAAAAGAAAAAGGAAAAATAAAATAAAATAAAGTAAAAAGAGAAAATAAAAACAAAGTTCACCATCAACGATCTTAACACTTACCATTTCTGATGTGAGTGTTAAGAGCAATATCACCACCTTGGTCTCATACATTTGAAGAGGACATTGTTATGAACTAAGATTCTTAGGGTTGGATAATAGAACAACTCTTGTATTGAGTAACACAAGAGAACTTGATAAAGAACTCTTTTACAAACTAGTCTACCTTATATAGTCCTACAGATGGTCTGTGCTAACTACTGTGCACCCTACCCTAAACAACCATGTGTAGTCTATGAGGCCAACATGTGGTGTCCATGTTGTATGATATCATCTGTTCTTGAATCTTTTACTAAATTCTCCCAAGTCTTGTGATCTGTCTTGTGACTATGCCATCAGGTTGTGACTGATGTGACAGCGTGACCGATCAACCCTAACCCTAGTTGTTCTAAAAATAGAAAATAGAAAAGTAAAACAGAATGAAAATAAAAATGAAAAAAATAAAATAGAGAGGAACTAAGTCTACTATTTGTAAACTTGACAGACATGTTATATCACTAAAACTATTCACTATACAATGAATATTTTGTCAATTGAAGCTGAGCTTTTTGCCATTAGATGTGGCATTAATTGAACAACTCAAATACAAGACATAAAACATATTATTGTCATTATGGATGCCATTCCAGCTATAAAATGAATTTTTAATTCATTTATTCACCTTTACCAACTCCATACTATCACCATATCTAACAATCTGAGAAATTTCTTCAACAAGAGTAAGAATAATCCAATCTTATTTTGAAATTGTTCTAGTAGTGATAAGTGGCCTCCCCACTTATTAGTCAATAAAGAGTCAAAGTGACACAAGATGAACCCCATTCTATCCAGTAGAATATCACAGAAGTTTAATAAAAGAGAAGAATGCATCTTGATTATCAAGAGGTGGCAGATGTATTTCTAATCATTGGACCTGAAAAGAAAACACTTTCTTGACTTAAACAATAATAATAACAAACCTATTCATCTAACATATTCTAAAGGCAGTGCTTGGCTAAAACAATTTAACTTGTTCAACTCACTATATGCTCATGTCACAAGACTAATTACTAATTATGTTCCCATTGTCAAATATCAAATTAAGTTCTTTTCTGATAAATTATTTGCATATCTATACAACAATTCCCCTATCAAGACAAGGTTACACATTCTAAATAGTTGTGCACAATATATAAAGTTATGGAACTCTAAGAAGAAATTCCTCAAGAATATTCTTATGTTTCTCAAGTTCAATCCTAGAGTATTCTACTTTCAGAAAGGCATTACATAGCTTTGGTAATTTACTAAACTTGACATTCTATCTAGTGTAGTTTTATATTGTTGCAAAGTACTCAGCTTAGTAAGCACATAGTCCTAATTAGATACTTAACAAAAAAAATTATATAGTTGTGTTTGCCTCCAATAATATAACTAGTCTCTCTTCATTGTTTACTTTTAGCTCTCTATAAAAGTATGCACCACAGGTAAGTAGTTGCCAGTTGTCTACACTACACCATACTGCTGTGCACTCTATTTCTTCTAATAGATTATAGGCTTCAGTTGTCTTATCTTTAGTCAGCACCTTCTTAGGCTGCTTTCTATTAATAAGAAAGACTTGACTAACTCTACTAGTAGGCTGACACCTTGTCACTCCTAGACCTGTTATGGATCAAGCTGATTTTGAATTACTCCATGCCTATAGGATCCTTTTGCATCTTACATGTATTAATAGCTTGTCACTAGTTGGGTTAAACATCTGCACTCTAGCTAGCTGCATTTGCTCTCTAACCTATGCTGATTATCTTTATTGATAGCAATGCCCAACTTTATTACTACTCTCCCCAAACTTACTAGCCCTACTAACTATTCTTTCTGGAAAATTTGTGTTAAATCAACTCTTGCTCTTATTATCTACCTTGAAGTTGTCTTTACTACTCATGATATGCTGAATACTTTAGAACTCTCTCAGACCACTAATGTGAATGATATAGCTAGAAGGAGCTTCTTGGACTCTCAAACCCTAGCTGTTCTTAACTCTACCTTACCAGATAACTTATTAATGTATAACCAGCCTAATACTAAGGCACTCTAGGCTCATTCTCAGACCCTTATGGAAATATCTGGTCCAGCTTCAATTTTTGCTGATTACTAGAGAACAATCACATTTCAAATCTCTGGTAACTAGGACCCTGCCTCTCAAATTGCTGAGCTTGATTCCCTTGAAACAAAACTTCATGGAAATAACTGTGATATCCCCTTTGTTTTGATATTAATAACTCTCTTATCTGCAATCCCTCACTCATGGGACTCTATTTCTGCCTCTATTCTTTTCTCTCATACATTTGTTTCTAATCTTATCTTAGATGTTGTATATTCTGTTATCCAGGCAAAATTCTTCAGGTGGACTAACACTACTAATGCTACTTGCTATTCTAGCATTCTATGTGGGAATAAACTCCCAGCAGCAACAGCAGTTACAAAGTGAGAGCTCTTTTAAGTAGCAAAAGAGGAAAAAGAAAAATAACCAAGACAAAAAGAATAGCAATACTTACCAAGCAGATGAAATAAGAGACCAGAATGATGATAGTAGTGATATCTACCAGGCAAATAATGCTATTGCCTTTGCAAACATAGCTACCTACCCCTTCATTAATCCACCATCTCCTTTCTAAGCCTTTAGTCATAGTTCCTCAACTTGCTGATTACCTTTCTGTAGTACATACTCCTCAAAGTGGTCCTATTCAAGAATCTCAGATACAAGCAAAAGTACAAACACTGAAATTCTATAAAAATCATTTGGAGAAGAAGTTCCCTAACCTATCTACTAAGGTCTCAACCTCTAAAATCATTAACTGCTTATTGAAAATTCCCCTCCTATTATTATAATCTCAAGACTTTAGAGTGAGTCAAGAAAAGAAACCTTGTATAGGATTTACACAAGAGAACTCAGTGAAGGATTATCTATCTTATATACTTAAAAGCCCATGGTCTGTGCCTTACTATTTTAGCCTACCCTAAATAACCATGTATTTTCCTTAAGATCAATATTGTTACAAACCCAAGTCCTTAGGGTTGGACAAGTGAATGAACCTTGTATTGGGTTAATACAAGAGAACTTGATAGAGAACTCTGTACAGGATTGTTTACCTTATATACTAATACCTAATGGTCTGTGCAAGCTACTTCTAGCCTATACTAAATAACCATGTGTATGCCATAAGGTTAACATGTGTTGTACATGTTGTATGACATCATCCTTCTAGAACCTTCTATCCCCTTTCATATATCTTGTGACTTGTGACTATGTCATCTGATATGGCCTGCTATATATTAGCATGATCTTGTTACTCTAACCCTAACCCTAAGTTCTAAAAATAGAAAAATGAAAATTAAAAAAGAAAATTCAAATAAACAAAGTCTACCACTTTTATCTTTGACAAATATATGTTAAACATATTATATTATATTATCCTTCCAAAACCAGCTATGCTCTTTTATTGTAACATGTGATTGTGTGACTGTGACTGATGTATGACAGCATGACTGCAACATCACACATAATCCTAACTCTAAGTTCCAAAATAAAAAATAGTAAAGAAAGAAAATAAAAGAAAATAAAAATGAGAGAGAAAATAAAAATAATTCAAGTCCATTGCTTTTAGCTCTGACAAAAGATGGGCAGATGATAATAATTATGCAGCTTTCCTAGAGAGTAATGATAGGTATTAATAAGATAGTTGGACTTGTAATAACCAACTGTATGTGTCTTTTCCCTTTCAAGTTGATGATTCACTGAATTCCTTGACTCAGTCCATCCAACTCTGCACCAATCTAGCTATTGTAATGGAGGACTTTATAGGGTCAAGTAGAGTTAATTATGCATATATGGCTTCAAGCCAAAATAGATTTGTTCTGTCTGACTTGCTTATTGCTGTAAATCTTTCTAAATGTGAAAAGACACTATGCTCTTTGTGTAAGGGTAAAAAAGCACCTCATAGTAACTAACTTTTATGAAGATGAATGGTTCTTAGACTCTGGTGCCTCCACTTACTTTACTCTATTTGAGTCTGATTTTGTTAATATAACTCTGGGTAATTATGGCTGAGTTGAGACTGTAAACTCAAAAGTACCACTATTTATGGTTGCTTTTGGCACTATTCTGATTGAAATAATCTTTGATCCTGAGAAAGAAACTACCAAGGTTGCTGTGTATGGCCAGTATATTATATTTCTAGTATGCAAATATGTCTTTTCTCTACTAAACAGATTCTTCAGTCTGAGTTGACAATAGAAGGCAACAAAAGTGGTTCCACTTTTTGTGATAAGTCTGGTAATGCTGTCTTGTTGACTACCCCCAACCTCTGGAGCAACATCCAGATTGTAAGAACTTACATTCTCAAGCATGATATTCCCAATCTTATAAGCCTTATAACAAGATAACTAGACTTTGAGACTTTGTATCATTATTTTGGACATATCTCTGATGAGATCATATGTCATGTTCTTGACAATGTTGAAGATATGAAGAAGATCCTTTTCCCGATACAGAAACATATCTGCTATGGTTACACTTTTGGAAAAATGTACTAATGTAGTTTTTCTAAAAACCCTACTCACTCTAGTGAGCCTCTAGAAATGATTCACTTAGATCTCCTTGAACTCCCCACCTTGTCTTATTCAAAGTACAAGTGGATAATTCCATTCCTTAATGACTATTCCTCTTTTTGTAATATTACTTTTCTGTGCAAAAGTCTGAGGTTGCAGATGTAATTAAGTCCATTTTTCAGATGTGGTCAAATACTACTTCCCATTCTGCAAAGAGGTTGTATACTGATAATGGGGGAGAATATGTAACATCAGAATTACAATCCTTTCTAAGAGAGCAAGGTGTTATAGTATGCTTGGATACTAACATTTTTCTTTTTCTTTTATCTATTTTTCTTGATTTAATATTTCTTTTTCTTTTTATTTTTCTTGACAATAAAGAGGCATGTGACCATTGCTTTCTTTTCCTCTTACCACCATCTTGTATGGTAGCACCTATTGGAGAGATAGCAAATAAATTCAATTTTACAACTTCCTTCAGCACTACAATTCAGTCTAACAACCAGTGAACCTTTTTACCTTCTGTGAACGCCTTCAGTAACACAGAGATGGACCATTCCACAGGAACCAATCCTGTCATCAACAATGATATAAGGGGCAGATTCCCTCAAATACACAAGAACAGGTCAAGGAACTCTTCTATGTCCTCTACAGTCTCCTCCACCATTTATCATGAGAGAATGGAGTTAAATAACGGTATGGACATTGATTCTGACCCCCCTGTAGAAACTTCCGCTTTATTCTATGAGAATGAAAGGGACAAGGAAATTCGTCTCAGGAAGGCAGCTGAGACCACCAACAATACAAGGCTTCAGAGTGGAAACAATAAGACCTCCACTACTCAGACAAATCATGGTAACCACGTTTCTTCAAACAGTATTCAAGCATCATCTTCTTGTGTTGATGACGATAACGGCATCAACATTCAATTACCTTACGATCCCAATGGCCCAACGGAACCCGATCTATAGAGTGGAAATTTCCAATCCATTTCCCTTCACAGCTTGGTCAAACACATTGCATTGGATTTGAAGAACATCAGGCGAAATACATATCTAACAAGAAAGTCAACCCCAAATTGTCTAATGATCTGGAAGACTTTAACGGTATTGGTGACGTGGTCTGGAATTTCTCATCTTCTGTCTATCAATCTAGTTGGGATTCCCTCTACACTGATAATTATTCTAAATCTCTTAGGGAAAAGATCTCAGCTAAACTCACTCCTAAGGTAGCTCCCCTGACAACAAACAAGTCTACCAAGACTCCAAATCTGGTCACTATCAATAAAGCACCGCCTCTACCCCCTCTACTGGCTAAATCCAAGAAAGAAGTCAATATCATTTCCAAGAACTTCTTACCTAACAAACCTTCAGTCAACAGCAAAGATAACAGCAATTCTAACAATTCAGGCAAGTCATATGC
>JAJOHK020001427.1:0-13633 GCA_022457215.2 Leucocoprinus gongylophorus | reverse complement strand
TTTTCATGCAAATTCTATATAGTTCAATATAAATATTGCAAAGATCAACTTTGTAATAATCTATCTCTTCAAAGTTGCCTAGAACTGGTTTGAAATAAATCTTGACTAAAAAGGCTTAGATATCTTCCAAGACTAGCTTTTTGATTGGAACTATTCTGTTAACAAGCTTTACCAGTATTTTGGTCTTTCAAATCCTATAAATAAAATTGCTAACATACTGTATAACTTTTCCATAAAGTATATTACCAGTATTACTATAGTCTTTTCAACAAAATCTAGAACTCAATCTCTATCTAGAAACAAGTTAAGCTGGACTTGTTTCAAAATATGTACATCCTAGTAATAACTAATGATTATTACTACTAAGAGTACAACTACAGATGTAATTGTATATAACAAATAGAGAAAGAGATTCTCAAGTCTCATTCTAGAAAGCAAGATAAAGTTTTTTCTATCATAAACTCTACAGTCTTTTAAAATTATTTCCAACAATTTCTAACAGATTTATCTGTTAAATTGTTGTTCTTTAAGCCCTTGTTATAAACCCAACTTCTAAGACATTTGAAACATTTACTTTCTGACTTCTGAATAAAACTTTAATATATCTAAGTATACTTTTACATCTATGATTGTTTATATATGGATCAGCTTCTTGTATTTTATCTTTTAGTAGCTTGTTATCTAGACTCCTAGTCATTTTATATTCTAAAAACTGTCTCTGTAATATCTTCTTAGTTATTCTTTATACTACTACTGCCTTAGTCACAGTTCTAACTATAGACTTAGTATATAAGACCTAGTAGATATTCTGTAGTTCACAGTCTAGAAATTAACTAAAAACATTAATACTTTTCTAACTAAGATTAGCTAAGAATTCTATCCTCACTAATCTCTAATCTCCTAAAATTATGATTGTGTAATAGACAGTAAGTACAACACATAAGTTGAGACTAAGATTATTTTCTAAGATCATATTACTAACTTTATAGATAAACTTTTAAGCTTAATCTATAATCTAGATAGTTATCCAAACTCACAGATTTCTATATCTATCTCCTAGATAAGTTTTCTATAACTTGATATAATATCTCTTTTATATAACTGATTACAGATATTTATTTAAAGTAAGATCTGTCCAGCTTTTTCTCTTTTTGACTCTATGCTCTTAACAGCCCTCTAATTTGTTATTCTTTGCTTTTAAAAAATAATTAAGTTTATTATAAGAGAACTTCTCTTCAAGGCTAACTAATAATATCAAGTTAACTAGCAACAAGCAAAAGAAGAAGCTCAACAACAATCTTTGTCTCTATTATAGGTCAGAAGACTACAATTTGAAATTTTGTTTTAAAAAACAAGTCTTAGTCTCTTTCAAAAGCCATGGTACTTAAGTGGCTACTAATTTTATAACTATAACTTCTAAGAAGCTTTTGAAAAAATGAAGAGCAATCTTTAGAACTCTACACAGACTGGAAGCTATATTGAACTTTTCTATACAATAACAAGTTTTATCAAACTTAATATATCTACTTTTTTAGATTTTTATTTTTTTTGTATTTTTTTTCTCTCCTTCAGTCCTTAGTTAGGACTACCTTGATAAAGTCTTATTTCATACTCTTATCAACTTAACATCAACCTATTGTTTTGTAAACTTAAAGTTTGTAAGTACTTACAACTTAAAAACTTTCTCAATCTCACTGATTGAACTCTATTTGTTTGATAGCTCATCAAACAACACTATCTCTGAAATTATTACTATACTTGTAGTATTTCTGTTTAGTAAATGTATAAATCTAGACTTTTATATCACTTTGTTTAATTTTCTCTACTCTTTGGTCTTGAAATACAGCTAGCTTATCTAATATAATCTATTAATTGACTAGATAAATAAACAAATAACTTTCTGTTCATTTTTGTACAAAAATCAAGTTTCACTATATATTATAGCTAACATACTATTGGCAACTTTGTCAATTTCTAACAACTCTTTATATTTACTAAACTCTATAATTTCTATACTAACCTTTGAAATCTTTATATTTATTTTGAGTGATCTAATATTATTATTATTAATACTATAGCTTTTTTCCATATATCAAAACTTCTAAGCTTCAGTAATTTCCAAATCTATCTTTACTTTACTGTCAAGTGTTGTGGTAACCACTAGTCTAAAAATGACCAATAATATACTAAGTAAACTTATAGGTGAAGTATTTTATGGAAATCACAAGAGAATTCAACAAGGAGTTTTCAATATCCTGTTTATACTACACATATATAGTTCATACTAATGATAAATAACCTTGTTTTTAAGTCCATGTATTATTCATGAGTGTACTATATATATATTATAAAATAAACATGCTATTAACATGTTTCTTAATATCATTCTTCTAATCTCTTCTCCCAGAATCTAGGCCTATAACCTCACATTATGTAACATGTTATGTAACTACAGTCATATACCTCTTCATTATCCAAGAAAAAGAAAAATAGATAAAAAGAAAAGAAAAATGTTAGTGTTCAAGTATACCACGACATCAAAATAGTAAATAGAAAATAAGACAAAACTTGCTTTGAGCAGATATCTATAATTAGTCATGATAGAAAGAGATTAAATCAAGTATAGAAACTTATCTGAAAAATAAATGTGAAAATCTATAAGCTTGAGTAAGTATTCAAAGTATGAAGCTTATCTATAGATAAATGATATAATATTAGAAGATGACTTTGGCCTTAACTTGTATGTTGTAGTCATAATTTCAAAAGATCAAAGTTTAGTAAAAAGAGAATTCTTAGCTAATCTTAGTCAGAAGAATATTGGTAAATCTGTAGTCAATTTTCAAACTAGAGACTACAGTGTATCTAATAAGTCTATATACTGAGTCTATAGTTGGAATTATAGCTAAAATAATAATAATATAGAAGATAACTAAAATACAAGAGGCTAATCTGTGTACAAACAATTATAGGTATAATAGTACACTTAGGAATATTAGAGTCTTATTCAGAAGTTAGTGTCAGATGTAGTTCATACTAAGAGCAAAAGTCTACAAAATAGACTTAGAAATATGTAGACTTGTGGAATAATCTTAGCTTCAGCTTATGTACTGCACTATCTGTCTACCACATGGTCATAACTTCAGATGATAGGGAGAAGTCCAAGATAGAAGTGAGTGTTGATTTGGTATGTCACTATTGAACACTGGAGATCAAGTTCAATAAGAGAGTTATCTTTGTCAATTATCAGACTAGCAAATTACAGTATAACTACTAGTCTTATATACAAATAGATGTTATAGAAGATACTCAGAGTTTTAGTAGTAAAGTCCCTATTACCCCAAGCAAAGGTTTCAGTATTGAGATACTGATAAGAGTAACTTTGTCATGGAAGACTGAGTTAAATGTGTTATAATATGAGAGTATGAACAGACTTGGACTAGGGTTAGGGTTAAGTATTATAATTATTAGTCTACAATGGAAGAGAGATAGGAGATAGGCATGTGACCTGGAAGTCATGTGATAGAGTCTAGAATGGTCTGGAAGGACTTAAGGTCTAGAAGGATCAAGAGGAGTCTAGATTAGAGATAGGGTTAGGAATGACGTCAAGGGACTATGGTTTCTCATGGTGTGCACATGCACAGTGGAGATTAAAGGTATGATATCAAGGCACATGTAGGAAACATGGTGGCCTTAAGGTAGACACATGGTGGATGAGTAATAGACATGAGGTAGAGGCATAGACTTAAGGGCTGGATAGATATTGTTGTAGTATGGACCAAAAGCTATATATATATAGTGGACAATATAGTGAGGGCTCCTTGTCAAGTTCTCTTGTAATTCCCACTACTAGATAGCCTACTGAGAGCTTTGCTGAAGTAAGCAAACTACGAGTGCTGTTCTAGCAAGTGGTTGCTACAATAAAATGGGAGTATCTCTACCATGGAAAACAGAATATCTAGATGGTTGTAGCACTGCTATAAAGCATATTGTGAGAGAGGTAGCTACTATGGAAGTTGGACTTGTATAATTAGAAGATGATATTACTACAGGAATATAATTTCTGAACAGATGGAATTGTATATGACAGTATTTCCCTTAAGACTGAGCCTTTAAAGTTCTATTGAGTTTATCTGAAAATCCCATAATAGTACCTAGGTCAACAATATATAAATGGAAAAGAAAGTTTTATGCTCTTGTTTCTATATCATTATATCTTCCCCTACCCCTCCAACATTTTACAAAATGATGCTGAAATCCTTGAAAAGCAATAGCATGAAATATAGCAGAGACACAGAGAGGAAGAGCAGCTCCTGCTTCAACTAGAAGAAGTGGCAAAATTATGTTAGACTAAACATATGGCTCAGAAGGCAAGGAGAAAAGCAGAAAAAAAGGCCAAAGAGGAAGCCAAGAGGCAGAAGGTTGAGGAGAAGGAGCTGAAAAAGAAGAGGATGTTGGAGTACCTCCAATAACTCCAAGATGAGGTACTAGAGGAAGAGGCCACCCTTTTGGAGGGAGCTGAAGGATCTCAAGTTGTGGGATCCAAATATAATGAAATCACTGCTGGAGATGAGGAGGGGTAATAGCCCTCTAAGAAAACTAAAGAGAGGTAACAAGAAAAGTACTATGGGATGCTGCAGTCAAGATAGGGGGTGTTAATCCCTGTGAGAGGCATGTGAGTGCCAGGCAGGATTGTCTGGTGCACCACTCAAGGTGAGTAGTTAATCTTATTATGATTATTATTATTTCTAACAATTTTTTCTTTATAGCCAATCTCTCACATATACTGGGTACATCACATTCAAACAGCAGTGTGTACCCTACACCAACACCAACACTCTAGCCATGATCCCTACTTATGGTGGGATTCTAAGTGCCATTGAAAAGATACTCTGAGAACTCGTGGAGGAGTACTGAGAAGTTAGGAAGTCTCTCCAGAATTTGGTAGAGAACCAGAAGAGAAACATAGCCTAGTTGGAGAGGATTGGGGCTGCAATGGAGTAGAAATGAGGTTTGGAAGGAGAGAATGGGAAGAAAGAGAGCGAAGATGAAAAGAAGGGGTCTGAGGATGGCCCTAGGGAAAGTCAGAAGGAGAGAACTCTGTCATTTGCTTCCTACTAGAATAGTGTCTTTGTCTTTTATATATTTTTCTAATACTGTTTTATGATCTAAATGTATGAGTAAGAAGATCAAGAAAATAAAATGAGAAGAAGTTTGAAAGTTTTGAAAAAAAACTCCAAGAAGTGTGCTGAAGCTGGGGATTAATGAAAATAAGTAGACCAGATATACTAAGGAATTAATAAAGGAAATCCCTGTTGAAAAATGCATGAAGGCAAGAGACAAGTGCAATAGCATGATCAGGATAGTGAAAGAGGACCAGGCTTGGCAGAATATGTGATATAGAAATTGGATACCAAGTTAGTAGCATGAGTGAGTTCAGATGTGGAAATCCATTCAGATTTGTCTCTAGTGTTTTTATATCCTAGCCAGATCATCTTGTACAGGAGTTTGCATGCTCATTAGCAATCAATTTTAGAGTCTACTATCTGAGAAATTTCATATTTGGGTTCTCTATCAATTATAACTAGAGTAAGAGCCAGTTGTATTCTTTCAGAGAAAGTATTGGATATAGTAGGTTCAAGCATAGATACATGAAAGACTGGGTAAACAGAGCATATGAACTCTAGAAGGCAGAGGGTGAACAATAGTGTACCAGGCTAGGCAATGATTTTGTAAGGTCTAAGATATTTTTCAGAGAGTTTCCTTGAAAGCCAAGTAGTTTGGAAGAACTGAGCCTTGATAAAAACTTTATCACCTACTTTGAAATCAGAAGCAGGAGAACATCATACATCAGCAGATTTCTGATAATGCTGTTGGGCTATGAAAATTTCAGCTTTGAGGGTACTCTATAACTCATTGAGATCTATAGTAAAGTCACAGGCTTAGGAGAAAGCAATATCACATTCAAGATAAACAGTAATGTTTGGATGATATCCCTTATTAGCAAAGAATGGAGAAACACCAGTAGTAGTACTCAAAGCATTATTATAAGCAAACTCTGTGAGAGATAGGAGTTTGGACCAGTTGTCTTGCTGGTAGTTACAATATACATAGAGGTATTGCTCAAGGGTCTGATTCATATATTCAGTTTGTCCATCATTTTCAGGATGGTAGCCTAAAGTGAAGTGGAGCCACATGTCAAAAGCAGTGCCTAAAGATTGGAAGAAGTTTGACACAAACTCTGAGTCTCTGTTAGAGATGACATGGGAAGAAACACTATGTTTGGAAAACACATGAAGGACAAACAGATGTGATGGTATCATAGACAGAGATAAAAATTGCTTGCTTAGTAAGCTAGTTGACTATGACCAAGATAGTATCAAACCTGGAAAATGATGGAAGTTTCTCAATAAAGTCTATAGAAATGAAATTCCATAGCCATTCAGGAATAGGAAGTTATTTGAGAGATCTATAGGGCTTGTGACATTATAACTTGAATCATATACAAGTGACACAGGACTTGTAGAATTGTTGTATATCAGCATAGAGGCTGAGCCAGAAATATTTATGGTAAACTAATTCTAGTATTTTGTTTTGACCAAAATGTCTGGCAAGAATATGATCATAATTGTACTGGAGAACATGTGTGTGAAGGTTACCAGCAGATAGTACATAAATTCTGTTGTCAAAGAGAAGTAGACCATTTAAATCCATAAACTACTGGCCATCTGTGAAGGTGTGTTTTGTAACAATTGGGTCACTAGGAAGGATTGCAAGGATGTCTTAATGTAGAATGTCTAGATCCACAACTGTAGTTGCATAGAGAGAAAGAAAGAGGAGAAATGTAACTCATATAGAGGCTGCAAGTTGTTCTTGAGTGAAGATGAGTTTGAAGTTGTGAGGGTTGACTATGACATAACCAGTATTCCTCTCTTTAGAATAGATGTTCCATTATCTAGTAAGAGCATCCAGTTTGGTACTAAGACAACCAGAACCTGATAATAAGGTTGAATTGGGAAAGGTACTTGGACTACTATACTTGTCTCTAGGTCAGGACCTTAGTAGTAGAAAAATACTCAAGGTTTTTATGATTCATAACAATATCAATAGGATAAGCCAGACCTTCCAAGTAGTGTTACCAAATTTTGAAAGCTTCAAAGATAGTAAGCAATTCTTGTTATATGTGTTATAATTCAACTCCACTGTAATAAAAGTGTGGGAGTGAAAAGCAACTGAATGAACTTCATTATCTTTATTAACAATGGAGAAGATTGCAGCAAGAGCATAGTTTCAAGTATCAGTTTCCATAATGAGTTGAGCATCAGAAATCCAATGAGTAAGAATGAAGGTGGATATGATAGAAAGAGTTGAATTTTCAAGAAATATCCTTCCAGGTGAGACATGTCAATGGAATGATAATGTTCAAGTAGTTGAAGATGAACTAGCAATAGAAGTTTGCAAAACCTAAGAAGGATTGAATATCCTTCACTTTCTTGGGTTCTGGCTAGTCTTGAATAATCTTTACTTTGTCATCGGACATAGTAAGGCCAGAAGAAGAAAGAATGTATCCCAGATACTCTACTAACTTGGAGTAAAATTTGCATTTCTCTACTTTGGCATAAAGACCAATCTTGCAAAGATGCTTGAATACTTCTTTTACATGCCAGTGATGTTCAGATATGTTATTTGAGTAAATAAGTATATCATCCAGATAGATCATGACACAGACATCCAAGAGATCAGAGAAAATGTCATTTATAAATCATTGAAAGGCTGCAGGAGTATTGGTAAGACTAAAAGACATTATAGACTATTCAAATGATCTGTAATATGCTCTAAAGACAGTCTTCCATTCATCACCATTGGTGATGCAAACCAAATGGTAAGTATAGTGAAGATTTATCTTTAAATAAACCTAAGCTTTGCAAGGTGAGTCTAGTAGATTAGAGATGAGTAGGAGTGAATAATTATTCTTCTTAGAGATATGGTTAAGACTATGGAAGTTGACACAAAAGTACAGTGAACCATCTTTCTTCTTAACAAATAAGACCAGTGTACTATGCAAAGATGAAGTTAGTTGGATGAAATCCATGTTAAGGTTTTCCTCAATGAATTCCTTCAGAGCCTCTTGTTTAGATACTAAAAGAGAGTATATAGAGCCAACCAGAGGTTGAAAACCTTCTTCCAGATTGATTTTGAGGACATAAGAATGATGAGGAGCAAGAACTTCAGCTTTAGTTTTGCTGAAAACATCAGCAAATTTGTAATACTTGAAAGAGACATTAGAAAGACCAAGAGCTTTTGCAAGTTTTGTGAAATTAGCCTAAATGTCCAAAGAGCAAAGACAGAGTTCAAAATTATAGGAGCCCAGAAGTTTTGATGCATGCAAGAATACTGCAGCACCAATGATAGCGATGTTAGGTCACCTGGAGTTAGACATGGAGGTCTCAAATACAGGTATGGAAACTGCAGAATCTGATAATTATAGAGGGATGTCAAGAAATAACAAAGATGCCAATGGTGTATTGGCCAAAACATGAGAGGAAGCAAGATTTTCCTGCAAAGATAGATGGAAGTTTATCAACCTATTTATCCAGTCAATTAGTGGATTGTATTGGGCAAGCTAGTTGTATCCAAGGACCAAAGAGTAGGAAGAATCAAGCAGAGTGATATAGAAGTCCAGATTTATACAATCACCAGTGGAAAAGATTATGGGCAAGTTGGTAATTTCAGAAATGGTGCTGTTTGATAAGCTATCAAACAAGTGGAAAGCAACTGGAGGAGTTGCAGATGTCTTCAAATAGTGAGTATCTATAAATTTAGAGTCTACAAAGCAATAAGTAGACCCAGAGTTAACAAGAGCTCGGAATGGGATTTTATTAAGATGATCCTGACCAAGGATCAAAGAAGAGGTAAGGAAAACAAAGAGTGAATAAGAATCAGAAAGAGCAGATGTGTTGAGTCAAATAGAACTTGTTGCTACACAGGGAAGTTCAATGTGGCCCTCAGTCTGTGCAAAGTCCTGAGGGTCACTCTCTATTTTTCCAAGAGCTTCTCAGAAGTGACTGTTAGAGTATCAACAGTTGCTGAAGCATTACAGCTCTTAGGAGTGGCCATAGTCTGCTTTTTAGAACAGAAGTTCAGTTTGTAGTCTTTTGTACTACAATAGAGGCACAGGTTGTTTTTGAAATACTTCTTGTGCCTGTTACTGGTCAACTTACCATTGCTAGCCAGCTTGGAAGAAAGGTCCACCCATGGAGAATTGGATTGTTTTTTGGAAGCAAGAGATGGAGATGACTTGGAGAAAGGGTTCTTGGCAGATAAGGCTGCTAGAAATGAATTTGCCTTATTCTGGAAGGCCACTGTGGGACCAGAAGTGGAAGCTTTCTCTTACTTCCAAGAATGAGACTCGAGGGCCTCTTTTTCCACCTGTCTTGTATAGTAGCATTCATAATTATATTCCCAGTAGCAGTAATAAATAGTCATCACTAAAGTATATATTGTTATGAATCAAAGCTCAAAGGGTTAAGCAATGAAACAACTCTTGTATTGAGTAACACAAAAGAACTCGATAGAGTTCCTAAGACAAAGTAGTCTACCTTATATACTATAGCCCATGGTCCGTGCTAGCTACTGTGCACCCTACCCTAAATGACCATGAGTATTACATGAGGCCAGCATGTGTTGTCCATGCTGTATGACGTCACTTTATTCTAGTACCTTCTACTCCATTCTCCCAAGTCTCATGATCAGTCTTGTGACTACGCCATCAATTTGTGACTGATGTGACGGCGTGACTGATAACCCCTAACCTGAGCTGTTCTAAAAATAGAAAAAGGAAAAGTAAAGTAAAGTAAAGTAAAATAAAAATGAAAAGAGAAAATAAAATAAAGTCCACCGTCAATGATCTTGACATATATATCCTGGAACAAGGTAGGTTTCTCTTGCTCCTGAATAGAGATAGAATCCTGGATCTGGTTGGGAAGCCCCTGGTAATAGTGATGGCATAAAACACTATTCCTCCAACCTAATTAGAAGGCATAACATATGAAGTCCACATTGTAAGTGGAAATCTTGTTACTAGGCTTTATGTGGAGGTTATTCAGCATGTTGGCTGCTTCACTAATAGGGTTTAAGAGACCAAAATGTCGACATAGCTTGTTCACAAACAGATTCTAGTTAGAGAGCCAGTTTTGAAGAATACCCTAGTCTTCCTAGTTGAGGCCCACCTCAAACCAGTCCTAGACTACTCCAGTGAGGTAGGTCATTGTAAAGTTGATTTTTGTAATATCCGTGTTGAATTGTACCAGATTAGTACAGAAATATAAGCAACATTAGAACAGGAAATTATTGAGCTTGACAAGCTCAATACTACTCTAAGCATATTAGCTAATTGTTCATTAGTATTATCACTACAATGGGGTTTTGACTATGAGCAAGTAGAAGAAGTAGATCTATTAGCCATAATAATATTAGTAGTAGGATTAGTGGAAGCATCCTTCTAGTGAGGATTATTGTCTATAGGGACAATACTTGGTCCAGAAACAGGTGAAACTGTTCAACTAGGATGAATGGTCACTGAAACATAAAATAGTGTTGAAGGGTGTCCCAAGCAGTGGGACCGGAGTTGAAGTTGAAGAATTACAGTGAGAGGAAGCTATTTTGGACTTTGAAGTGGAGAGATTGTTTTGCAGATAGAACTATGATATAGGGTTTAGTAGATGGGACTATTTAGAAGTAACAGCAGACTTGGAAGTCTGATAATACTGTCAGGCACAGTTTATATTAGAGACAAAAGTCTGCAAGATGGACTTGGAAATGTATAGATTTGTGGAATAACCTTGGCTTCAGCTTATGTGCTGTACCATCTGTTTGCCACATGATTGCAACTTTAAATAATAGGGAGAAGTCCAAAATAGGAGTGAGTGCTGATTTGGTATATTACTGTTGAATACTAGAAATTGAGTTCAATAAGAGTTATCTTTGTTGATTATCAGACTAGCAAATTGCAGTATAACTATTAGTCTTATATATAAATTTTTATTATAAGAAATACTTGGGGTTTTAGTAGAATAGCCTCTATTACCCCAAGTGAAGGTTTCAGTGTTGAGACACTAACAGGAGTAACTCCATCATAGAAGACTGAGTCAAATAGGAGTATCTTTATAATGGAAGATGGAATATCTAGATAGTTGCAGCACTACTGTAAGATGTATTACAAAAAAGATGGTTGCCATGGAAGATGAGCTTTAATTGTTGACAAGGAATATACTGTAGAGATATAATTTCCAGATGAATGAACTTGGCATATGACACACATTTATCTTATCAGCATTTACTTTCTTTGTTACAGCTCAAACTCTGAGTTATATCTATCTTCAATATGGATGGTAGTACTCAAATATTTCTTATAGTAGACTTACTAACATTAAAATACTATAGGTATTTGGTCTTATTTGTATCAAAACTTTGCAGATATTTAGACTTGTTTGTACTATTTTTTATAGTAGAGTTATTTCTTCTCAAACTTTATGAATATTTAGTCTTCTATAGTAAAGTTTACTTTCAGTCAATCTAAATCTTTATCAGTGTTTTACTACTAAAATATCTATTTAGTATAGCTACTAATATCATTTAGTACTCTACTTCAGTACTTCTTTATTTTACTTCATATATTCAAGACTAGTAGTTATTTTATAATAACTAGTCTAATAATTAACCAAAGTTAATATCAAACTCTAATGTAATATTAATAGCAATATATTTACTTCTATTCTCATAACTTCTATTTTCACCTCTTAAGACCTTTATCTGAAATTACAATCATGTAACTAGTAGAAGGTATAATATATAAGTTAAAACTAAAATTATTTTAAAAAGTCTAAAACTCTACAGACTTTAATAAGTTTCTATACTTGTCAAACTCTGCTAATATTTTTAGACTTTTACCTCTTTTAAGTATAAACTATACTTGATATTCTTAAACTCTGTTTCATTTTTCCCTGAAGTTGTAACTATATAATAAGTAAATAGCATAATATATAAGCTAAAGTTAAAACTATTTACAAAATCTGCAGCTCTTTATTTTTTGAACAAGTTTCCATATTTAGTCTAAACCTCATATAATTCTATAAATTTTCACTCCTAAGTATGAACTATACCTAATATATAGTTTATTACATAGCATAATGTATATCTCAGTTCTCATATTATTTCATATACTAAGATTATTGTTATAGTAACTACTAGTTACAAAGACCAATAGAGACACAAGCAATAAATCTCAAAGACAAATATTATTGTGGAGATCACAAGAGAACTTGACAAGAAGTCTTTACTGAATTACTATCCTATTTATATAAATTACAAATGGTCTATGCTACTAATAATTAACTCTACCCTAAAGTCTATATATCATTCATAGATGTGTTATGTGTATACTATGAGATAGACATACTATTAACATGCTCCTTAACATCATCTTTCTAGTTCACTCTCACTTATTTTAGGCCTATAACCTCACATCATGTGATATGTCATGTGACTACAGTTATATGCCTCTTCATTGTTAATAAAAAAAAGAAAAAAAGAAAATCAAAAGAAAATCAAAAGAAAAGAAATATTTTATATTATTAAGTATAGTCTGAGTTATCTTAACTTATAGTTGCTACAATAGTACATAACTATGGCATATCATTCTCATAGCATATTCATAGTATATACATGAACTTTAGGATAGAATAAATTAATTAGGACATAGACCAGCATATACTAGTAAATATAAAAGTTTAATATAGTAAGGACTTTTTGTTGAGTTTCTCTTGTAAAACCTCAATATAAGATAGAACCTTAAATATTACTACTGAATATATACTATATTACCCTGATATTAGTTGTTATAATAACAATATTCACTGATCTTGCTTATTTTTATTTACTATTCTTCTTATTTGAATATAATTAACTAAGTTAAAGTAGTATTAGATATAGTTTATACCTTGTTATCTAAGATCTGTAACAAGTTCTCAAAAAACAGATAAGTGAGTAAATGTTATCTAAAATGCAGAATGTAGATGTCAAATGACCTTTAACTTTAGCTATACCTTTACTAGTCATATTGGTTGTATATCTTAGAAGTCTTATTTATGAGTCTTGTAAGAGAAAAGCCTACTAGAAGATGGTAAGGTGTGTCATCATCAACACTAGAAAAAAGTGTTAGTTTTGATTGATTTTCAGAATAAGAGATTGTAGTGTAACTACTAGCTTATACACCAAGTATTCCATTTAAAGTAATTATCTAGGGAATAGAGACTATAAGCTAGTTATCCTGAATCTAGATGGTTCTCAGATGTAGAGTTGGAGATTCATAGAGTTATCAGAAGACCTGTCAGAATTAAAGATGGTAAACTTTGTTTTTATCTTATTTCTTTCTTATTTCTATTTCTATTTCTATTTTATTTTATTATTTTAAACTTAGGGTTGGGGTTATAGTATGACATCACATGTGACTGTCACAAATGTCACTGTCACACAATCATATGACATATCAAAGGACATAGGAGGTTCTGGAACAATAATATCATATAGTATATTCATTACATATTGATTTTATAGATAATACATAGCCTTTAGAATA
>JAJOHK020001426.1:0-13633 GCA_022457215.2 Leucocoprinus gongylophorus | reverse complement strand
ATATCTCATGAACAGCTAAATTGATTCACATGATTAAACTTGCATTGGAAAGTAGTCATCAAATGGTTTCCAATGATATATGATGTGTCTCAAAGCAATAAGTATTGGTAGAGATACAAGCATATCAATGTAGTAACATAATTAGTTATCTTCTAAAATTAGCCTGACAGCTGCTATGACAGATGACAGCTCCCATCAGGTATGAGTTTTGATCATGTGATGGCAACAGCTTGCACATGGACCATTACTCTTTTGTATATATATCTCTGCATCTAAGGGCTAGATCTTAGACTTAACAACATCAATTATTCCTGTTGATACTTTTCATCATCTGTCAATCATCATATCCTTATACTGAACCCCTAAAACACTATTCAGCCCAAGTATCACAACCAGTAAGTATCTTATTTGTGATCCTAATATAAGGTTCTACTTATTAATCAACTCTAAGATCTTTAAGTTCATAACATTAGAACTTAATTCCCATTTCTTAGGATTGCTTAACACTAGCCCTCCTACCTTTACTCTCTTCTCATCCTCGACCAAGGGGCAACACCACCTCTTAGTCAAAAAGAACACTGCCAGACCCTAGGCATAAGAGGTGTACTAATTAAGAGGGGAAATCCTGATTGTTTGCTTGCATTAAAGTCCACTAGTGCACATTAAACATACTACCTTTTGTGGATGTGTTCTTTACTTCTTTTATTTATTAGTCTTGTGCTACAAGCTCACTTGTGGTTTGTCTATGCAGAGAAATAGTAGTTCATTCTTAAAACACTACTTAGAGTAGAAAGTCCTTTTTAGGACAAAATTGTATACAATTTTTTAGAGCAGTAGTTGGTAGAATAGGCAGTCAGTAGATGGTGTAGACAGGGCAAGAAGAAGGCCTGCTATTACCTACCAAGATTTCAAGTTCAGAATATGAGTCAGAAGCTGAGTCCAATATAGGATTGGTTCTTTCAGCTCAAAAGCAATCACTACCCACTCTACCTCCCCTCACCCTCCTATCAGCATCATCACCACCATTACCACCACCCTATGAGATAAGTTAACCAGATTACACTGCCATCATAAGGCAGCTATAAGAACAGATCACATCATTATCAGAACAAGTAGTAGAAAGGGGTAGAGAAGGAGCAATGAGCACAGAAGTAGCAAAACCCCAGGTGTTCGATAGGACCTCATCAAAGATCTCAGGATTTGTAACAGTATACAAGTTATATGTAAAGATGAGAATGAGAGAGGTGCCACTGGAGGAACAGATCCAATGGGTACTGTCCTATGTGCAAGGAGGATCAGCAGATGTGTGGAAAGAAAACATGTTGGAAGAACTGGAGGCAGGGGAACTGGAATTTGAGTCAGTAGGTGAATTTTTAGCAGAAATAGAAAAAGAGTTTGGAGAAGAAGAAGAGTTAGTGAAAGCAGCAGAGTTAAGAAAGTTGGAGCAAGAAAAAAGAACAATGGAGGAATTTGTCCAAGAATTTAAGAGAGCAGCAAGAGAAAGTGGGTATGAGAAGAGGCTGTTAGTGGAGAAGTTCAAAAGAGTAATGAATAGGATGATTAGAAGGAAGTTAATGGAGGCCGAGAATCAACCCGGCTCCATTAAGCAGTAGTACAGGAGGACAACAGCCCTCGATAGAAACTGGAGAGAGAGTAGAAGAGAAGAGGAAAGATTAAGGGGAAAGAAGGAACAGAAAGGAGGAGCTCTGAAACAAAAGCAATGACAGTTAATGCCATGACCCTTAGTGTGGCAGAGAAGGCAAATGCCTTCTCAACAGGTGATAATAGGACCTGCTCTGATGGAGGGAGTGGAAAGAACCAATGCAATGATGGTAAGGGGGCAGGGACAAGGAACAAATACTCCAAGAAGGGACTTCTATGCAATGGAAGTGGATAGGAGAAGGAACTGCTATGCCTGTGGGAGGTTTGGGCACATGGCCTATCGTTGCAGAAATCAGGAAAGAGAAAGGGTAGCAGACGGAAGAAGGTTAGAGTATGGAGGGGAAAGAAAGGGACCTTACAAACATTTGAACCATTTAAAAGAGGAGGAGAATCTAGAGTTCCTTGACTAGATTCTCACAATAAGTTTAATGTATTAGCTACTGGAATAAAGGCTAATATATTGAAACTGGAGAGAAGTAAGAAGGTAGAAGTAAGAAAGATAGAAGGAAAACCATTAAGAGAGGTAACAGTAAAAATTGGGTTGGAAAGGATAGACATGCAGGAGGGGATAATGGTGGAAGCACTATTAGATAGTGGAGCAACTGGGTTAGTTATGAGCTCAGAATTTGTGAAAAAAACAAGGTTTTAAGTTAAAAAAGCTAGAGAGACCAATAAACATGAAAAATGTGGATGGGTCACTTAATAAAGAGGGACCAATAGAAAACACAGTGGAGGTTAATATATACTATCAAGGACATAGGGAGAGGATAGAGATTGACATGATAGGAGGACAGAAGTGGACAGTAATTTTAGGAATGCCATGACTAGTGCACTACAACCCTAAGATAAACTGGAGGACAGGGGAAGTAAAGATAACGAGGTGCCTGGAGAAATGTGGTAAGCAGTGGAGACCAGTTTAAGGGAAGTTGGGATGGGAAAAGTAGAAGGAGGAAGAAGTGAAAAAAGAAGTGGAAAAGAAAAGAGAAGAAAAGAAAACAGAGGAAGAGAAAGATAATAGAAGTTAAGAAAGTAGCTGAAGAGTGAGAAATCTAGAATGAAGAAGAGGAGGTAGCAAGATCAGAGGCAGAGGCAAAAAAGTTGGTGCCAGAAAAGTTTCACCAATGGATAAAAGTATTTGGTAAGAAGCAATCTGAAAGAATGCCGACGAGAAAAGTGTGAGACCATGCAATTAAATTGAAGAAGGGATTTGCACCTAAGAAATGAAAGGTATATCTCTTATCCAGAGAAGAGAGAGAGGATGTGAGAGAGTTTATTCGAGAGCAGCTGAGGAAAGGATACATTCAACCATCCAAATCACCACAGATGGTGTTGGTATTCTTTATAGGAAAAAAGGATGGGAAGAAGAGAATGGTTCAGGACTATAGGTACCTAAACAAATGGACTATAAAGAACAACTGCCCCCTGTCGCTGATATCAGATGTGCTGGAGAATATTGGAACAAAAAGAGTGTTTACAAAAATAGATCTCAAATGGGGGTACAATAATGTGAGGATTAAGGAGGGAGATGAGTAAAAGGCAGCTTTCATGACATCAGAAGGGTCCTTCAAACATATGGTAATGTTTTTTGGATTGACAAATTTGCTGGCAATATTTCAAACAATGATAAATAAGTTGCTCCGAGATCTAATTAACATAGAGAAAGTAGCAGCTTTTATTGACGATATAATAGTAGGAACAGAGACAGAAGAAGAACATGATGAGATAGTAGCAGAAGTGATAAGAAGGTTGGAGGAGAATGATTTATACATGAAGCTGTAAAAATGCAAATAGAAGGTATAGGAGGTAGAATTCTTAGAAGTGGTGATAGGACCAAAAAGAATTAAGATAGAGAAAGAAAAGATGAAGGGAGTGTTGGAGTAGCCAACACCGAAGTATATCAAAGATGTCCAGAAGTTCTTGGGATTGGCAAACTATCATTGTTGATTTATACAGGGCTTTGCATCTATAACAAGGCTATTACATGACACAGTAAAGAAGGATAGAAAGTAGGAGTGGACAGAGAAGCAGGAAAGAGTATTTGAGGAGTTAAAGAAAAAATTTATGCAGGAACTGGTATTAGCAGTACCAGACTTAGATAAAAAAATGAGGATAGAAGTTGATGTGTTAGATTATGCTACAGGAAGAGTCTTGTCAATGGAGTGCGAAGATGGAATATGGAGACCTGTGGCATTTCTTTCCAAGTTTTTGAATAAGACTGAAAGAAACTATGAGATACATAATAAGGAGATGTTGGCGATTATTAGAGAATTAGAAAACTGAAGACACCTGTTGGAAGGTGCATGTTTTGAGTTTGAGATCTGGACAGATTATAAAAATTTGGAATACTTTATAAAGGTACAGAAATTGAATCAGAGACAAGCCTGATGGGCATTATATTTGTCGAGATTTGACTTTACACTGAAGCATGTTCTAGGAGTAAAAATGGGGAAGGCAGATAGACTTAGCAGAAGACTAGACTAGAAAATAGGAGCAGAAAACAACAATGAAAATCAAATATTTATAAAAGACAATTGGATTCATAGTATACAGGAAGTAGTAATAGAAGAACCCGAAGTAGATATAGTAGAAAAGATAAAAAAAGCTAAGAGTAAAGATGAGGATGTAGTTAAGGTAGTAGAAGAGATAAAGAAGGCAAAAGTGAAGGAATTTCAAGGAGAAGAATGAAAGATAGAGAAAGATTTGGTACTGAAGAAAGGAAAGGTATATGTGCTGAAGGATGTGGAGTTAAGGGTGGAGATAATCTGGTTACATCATGACATACCAGCAGCAGGGCATGGAGGAAGATGGAAAACAATAAAGTTGGTTACCAGGAACTACTGGTGGCCAGGAGTAATGAGAGACATAAGAAATATGTAGAGGGATGCGATTTGTGTCAGAGAATGAAGAATAGGGTAGAAGAAGTAGCAGAGAAGCTGAAGTTGAGTGAGATGCTGAAGAAACCCTGGATATATATTTCAGTAGATTTCATCACCAAATTACCAGTGGTAGCAGGGAAGGATGCAATATTAGTAGTTTGCGATAGGTTGTCCAAGATAACACATTTTGTGACAACAACAGAAGAGACATCAGCGGAGGGTTTAGTAAGGCTGTTTAGAGATAACGTGTGGAAGTTACATGGGCTACTAGAAAGTATAGTATTAGACAGAGGTCCTCAGTCTGCAGCAGAATTGACAAAGGAATTGGATAGGATGTTGGGGATAGAAACAAGATTGTTAACAGTATTCCACCCACAAACAGATGGACAAATGGAACAGATGAACCAAGAACTTAAACAGTATCTTCAGTTCTTTGTAAAGCATAGACAGAAGGATTGGCTGAAATGGTTGGTATTGGCAGAGTTTGTGGTAAATAACAAAGTTCATATGGCAACTAAGATTTTACCCTTTATGGCAAACTATGGGAGAGAAATGAGAATAGGGGGAGACATAAGAAAAAGAGGGAAGGTAGAGAAAGTGACAGAATTTGTAGAAAGGATGAGGAAAGTACAGGAGGAGACAGGAGCAGCATTAAAGAAGGCTTAAGAGGATATGAAGAGGCAAGCAAACAAGGGGAGAAAGAAAAGTAAAGATTGGAAAAAGAGAGATAGAGTTTTGTTGAGTACTAAAGATTTGGGATTCAAAAAAAGACCAGTGAGGAAACTAGTGGATCAATACATTGGTCCATATACCATTGAGAAGGTGGTATCCACCAATGTAGTCAAATTATGACTGCCAACCTCGATGAGGATCCATCCAGTCATGAATGTCAGTCAGATAGTATAATATAGAGAGCAAGTAGAAGGACATAGAAAAGAGAAAGTGAAACCAGTGGAAGTAGAAGGAATTGAGGAGTGGGAAGTAGAAAAAATATTAAATAAAAGAAAAATATGGAGAGTAGATAGATACTTGGTGCAATGGAAGGGGTTTATAGTAGAGAGTGATATATGGGAGAAGGAGGCAGATCCGAAAAATGTAAGAGAGTTAGTAGATAAATTTGAAGGAAGATTGGGAGCGGAAGTAAGGAGACAAGAAGGAGTAGAAGGAAGAACGAAGTCAAAGTCGAATTTTAGGGCAGAGAAGTATAAAAGAAGGGAATTACTAGGAAGATATATAGCAAAATTGCTGTATGGATGGGATGATGGGAAGTTTGAAGAAGAATATCTGAGAAAGTTGGAAAGAAATTGGCAGAAGTGGAAATCAGTTTCTCTGGAGAAGAAACCTTGAAGAGGGGGTAATATCAAGATCAAAAACAGTAGACTTAGTTTCTTTTTCCATTTTCTCTTTGACTTTAGTTTTCTCTTCGACTTATTCTTCTATTTTTCTAATTTTAGAACTTAGGCTTAGGGTTAGTTATGTTGTAGCAACCACTAGATACAAAGTCCAATAGCAGCACAAGTAGTAAATCTCAAAGGGTAGATATCTAGTGGGAACATGAGTTGTGTATTCACAAGAAAACTCGACAGAGAACCACAACAGTATTCTACCAACTATTTATATAAGTATCCATAGTCCATGCTATGACTGTACATTGTCCTATCCTAATGTCCATGCCCTATCCTTATGTTTATTAGACATCCACTATGTGTCTACCTTAAGACCACCATACCATGTTCATATACCCTGACATCATACTCTTTAATCTCCATCATGCATGTATGCACTATGTGTATACTATGAGAAACCCATATCTCTTAATATCACTCCATCTCTAGACTCTTTCCAATTCTTCTAGACCCTAGATCTTTTTAGACCACTCTAGATTACTCTCAACTACTCTAGGCTTATGACATCATGTCATGTGACTTCCTAGTCATGTGCCTTCTCTCTCTTGTCATAAACTAATAATTACTACTACTATCTATATCTTATCTGTTCTAACCCTAACCCTAAAGTCTGTCCACACTTTTGTCTTATAACAAGTTAGGTAATAGGTAATAGGAGGATGATGTCATACCACATGCACAATGCATATTGGCCTTGAGGCATACATATGGCTACTTAGGATAGGCTAGAAATACCTAGCATAGACCTTGCACTTTAGTATATAAGATAAACTATCCTGTAAAGGGCTCCCTATCGAGTTCTCTTGTGTAACCCTATACAAGGTTCCTTCTTTTGTCCAAACCTAAGGACTTAAGTTTGTAACATCACTACTATAAGCAAAGTAAAATATAAAATCAAAACATATGAACAACAAGAAAACATTTGCAATTCTTTCTCAAACTTGGGACAATTCATCAATACATCTATAGACTAGAGTGAAGATACTCCAGTTCAAGCCTCACTCCCACCATATGTTCCTCTTGTAGGAGAACATATGCCTTTTTCTTATATCTCTTTGTTTCATAATATAAGAGGAAATAATGTATCTGGACCAAGCCATTAAAGTGCTTAATTATAGTAACAATCAACAGACAGACCCAAGTTTCTGAGATGGGTCATTTCAAGTCTTATTTATCTTTAGAAATAATAAATCCATAGGTATTAGCATAGCTAACATAGCTTGCTCTCTGAAAAGAGCTGTGAAATATATTAAACAATATCTAATCACTAAGAAGGTACTAGAGAAGTTTGAAGATGTTGTCAAGTCTATTTGGACTCTTATCAACTCAATTTATGAGTTGAAATAGGACTTACTTATTTAAGACAAAGAGAAGTATCTTACTCTTAATAAGAGTATTTTATATTGATTTTCCATCAATAATAAGGGCATAGAAAAGACCAAAGAGTCAACATTTTCAAATCTGAATCTGAATCTGAATCTGAATTTGATTCCCAAAAAATCTATTCCAACTTTATCTACTATGCTATTATCATTAGCTATTTCTCCTTCTGACAAGAAAGTCAATTTTATTAACAAGAAAGCTCCTAAGCCTTTTAATATCAAGAAGTTGTATGTGTAGGCTTCAAAAGCTAACATTTTGCTAAATATTGAAAATGTTTTACAAATTAAAGAAGTATTTCCTACTTGAGCAGCTGATAAAGTAGCAAAAATAATTAGAGTTAAGAATAGTAGTGAGAGGCAGAAGAAGCCCAAAATCAATATGACAACCAAGAGGCTATCTAGGAAACAGATTATTATTCTAATGGTAAAATCAAATGCTGAGTTGATTATTAATTTAGCTAATCAACAAATCACTAATATCAACAAGAGTCTGAAAGAGATCAAATCATATATTACTACAGATTTCATTCATATTATTAACAATGGAATTATTATCACTACTGACAAGCTAGTAAATGTTTTGAATTTGAAGATAATTAAGAAGTGTATCAAAAATATTAAGAAAATTAAATTAGACTCTATCAAAAGTCATCATTTACCTAAGTCCAAGTTTTATTTGACAATCATTGGACTTCCTTGTATGCTAGAGCATAAGCCTATTATTCCAAACATTATCAAAAGAATTTTCAAGAAATCATATATTTTTAATAACACATTGGCATCAAAACCTTGTATTATCAAAGTATTACACAAATCTGATATGGCAGTAATTTGGGTCAATATCTGGAATTCACAGAGTGAATCTGCTACTAAGAATATTATCAACTAACAATTCAATGTTAGATGATATATTTACTACTATTCATAGCACAAACATGAATCTAGAAGTTTCACAGTACAAGAACTATTGGAAATGGGGATATTCAACACTTAGCTATCACTTTCATATATCCAGATATACAAAGTATAATAGAGTATATCTTACTGAATATCATAGAGAGAAGGCATGGTGCTGTAAGAAGAACAAATTAAAGTGTAATCTGAGTCAAGGTTGAAATTGTAATATATTAAGTACTAAAGTAAAGAAAACTAGAATAAAATAAATATATAAATAAGTAAATACTATTACATGTGACATAATTTCACACTCTTTAGCTAAGTCTAAAGAAGAAAATAATAAAACTAACCTATAAGAGAAAAGAGAAATTATAAAAAACCAGAAAAATAGAAATTACTCAAGTTCACTTAAAAGATTTCTAACACTTACGTAGTATACATAGTCTTTAGAGTAAATTAGTATTAGTTTTGTACAGACTACTAACTAGTTTATATAAGATAGATACTTTATATTAGAAACTCTATTAAGTTCTCTTAGGGAAACTTTATACAAGATTCTTTTTTTGACTAATTACTATGTTTTAAGTTGTAACAATGAGAGGATCTTACTTATTAAGCATGATAAGTGCCCTAGAAACTAGACTAATATTGAGGTAAGAGTAAATCTATATATACAAGCTCCTATATACTATAGACAGTAGCTTATTATATAGCACAGTACTTATAATACTGACTACTAGATAAAATTATTCAATAAATTCTAAACATAATAATTAATGAAGGAAAAAAGAGACAGATAGGTATATAGCAACAGATTAAGAGATATAAATAAAATTACCACTAATTATTTTACCTAAGTATTTTCTTAGAATAAAATCTAGGTATTTTCAGAGTTTTTTATATACTCTAGTATTATTATTCTAATCTCTTTTACTATATTTAAATAAGATAAAAAGGAAAATCAAATCAAGAAAAATAGATAAAAGAAAAATAAAATCAAAATATGTTAGATTTGAGATCTTATGCTTAGATAGTATTACTACCATATCAGATGATCTGATTAATAATATGTAAAAATATAATGCAATATTGAATCTGAATTATCTATATTATAATTTACTTTTATATAGTGTATATATAAATTTAAACAATCAGCAATTTATAGATAGTATATATCCATATCTCTTTTTCTTCTCTCTTTCTTAACTAACCTTGCAAATTCTGAAAGAAATTCTAAACTGATCAAAATTCACACTATACCTCCCTAACTAAACTTAAAATATATATCTGCTACTATCTAATTGAAAACACCCTTCTATTAGCTATATTAGTACTAATAATTAAGACATCATCTTTTATTAGTAGAATTAAATAAGAGAAAGAGTTTGAAGAATCTACATCCAGTATACAGTAAATTCTATTCTTTAGTTAGTGCTAGCTTTTAGTTCCAGCAATATTATTATCTGTAAGCATTACTTTTACAGATCTATAGAGTATATTCAAAGAATGCTATGATTTCTATTCAATTAACAGAACTTAAGCAACATCATGTAAATTATTAGTTGATATTCCTTTTCCAAATTAAATTGTCTAAGATAGTAATAGAGTGCTTACTACTATAGATCCAGCTACAAGAATGAGCCAATTTTGTATATAGAGACTTTGTATTCTGGACTGAAGAAATACTGTTTATATTCATATATGAAGATTAACAGAATTTTTATATTATATTCTTCAACCTCACTTCTACTTTATTGTCTCTGTAGAAAAAGAAGGAAGATTTTTAACAGAATAAAAGCTTGTTGGAATAACTAAGTAAGAAGAATTTAGAGTTGTATCAACAAATCTGTCAAGATTCAGAAATGAGCACCATTTATATAACCATTGTCTATAATTACAATCATTATCATTCACATCTACAAAACCTGTGTTTATTAACTATACTATAAGTATTCAAATATCTACTATATACTTAATGTGTTTTACTTTCTCTATATTAAACTCCAACTTGAGCATTTATTTACTATATTAACAAACTCATATTTGTAGTGTAGTGAGTGAATGTTAGATATAGTTCACATTTCATTATATAAGACCTGTAGTAAGTCCTCAGAAGGCAAATAAGTTATTCCCAAGCTTACTGGTCTTACTAACTACTTCTATTGAAAGATTTGTGTTAAGTCAACTCTTTTTCTTATCACCTATCCTAAGACTATCTTCATTACTTGTTACATTTTATTTGACTATATCTAATATCTATACTCTTTTATCTTCTTCTGGTATAGATCACACTCCATCCTAATCACTTATCAATATGAGGACTAAAGCCTCTTTATTTCTTATTAATCTTATGGAGTTCTGAACAACAATCCTTATAACGTCTAATAACCCAGAATATGTGCAGTAATAGTATTATTAGAAAAGACTTTCTATATTTAGGAATGATAGCTACTATATAGTTATTTAGTCTGATAATTAACCTAGATTTGTACTATACTTGTTCTAAGTTCTATCTAAATCTTTTTTTTCTAAATTATAACCATATAATAAGATTAAGCTAAGCATAATATTTTCTGTTAAAGACAAAGTTGTTATCCACATAGCATTACTTTCAAGTCACTTTTACTTCTGTATCTGCTAAGTTGTATTATTTATTCTGTCTTTTATGCTATATTCACAAATATTCTTGGTGAATGTAAATTATTCCTAACAGTATTATGAGACTGAATAACTACTATTGTAAATTTTATTTTCTATCTATTTAACTCACTATCTGATCTCATAAAATTCATCTGTCTCTCAACTCTAAACTCTTATACACTCTCTCTTCAACAAACCAACTTTGAGTAGTAAGCTCCCTCTTGGATTAATATATCTGATCAACTAGGAAGTGGTCATCTAGATATACAGAGCACAGATATTGAATGACCTTCAACTTCAGCTTATATACTGTATCTCTACTAGTTATACTAGTTATATATCTCATAAGTCTTACTTAGGTTATTGTAGAAGACAAGTCTACCAAAAGATAGTAATATATGTCTGCTATATTCTATTTTCTGACTATATCTGTTCTAACCCACAGATAACCCCCTTTTCTTCATCTATACTTCTCAATCTTTTCTAGTATAGATCACACATCTCTATTTTATATCAGATGTTCTCACTGGCCCTTTGTTAACTCTATGGACCTTGATTTCCTAACATCCAAGGATTACTAGAAATCAAGGTAACTTGCTTAATATCCTCTATTCCATACAACTATCCTAGATAGTATATCTAGTATATAATCTAATAGTTTACACTGTACTAGTTATCCTGAAAATTGACTAAAACTAATACTCATTTTCAGTGTCAGCAATAACACATCTTGCTACCCTCCAGTGATTTTTCCATCTGCTAAGTCCTCAAGTCCCATTCCAAAATATATGAATAGTATAGCTAGTAGAGATGAAGTATACAAACTGAAGCCAAAGATTAATCCAACTTGTCTTCTGCATTCTCAGATAACATATCAATCACTATATTTAACTTTTGAGATGTCCTATTGAATCTTGGATAACAAAATATGAACTGCATCTAACAATACTATTACTAACACTAGAAGAGAATGTTATTTTTGGTCAATTTTCAGAATAAGAGTTTACAGTATAAATACCAGCTTATATACTAAGTACTCTACCTAAGGTATTTATTATATAATGTACTCAGTCTGATACTTTAAATATAAATACTTGAAGTTTGTCTCTCAAATTATAGTCTCTTTATACTAGTATAAAATATATAGTTATAGTCTAAGCTTTACCTAGCACACTGTCAGACTGTTAACTGGTTGTAATTGATTAGATCTAATTTCAGAAAATGAAAAATAAAAATAATAAAGAGAATAATAATAGAAACTTTTGCCTTAACAATATTACACCTCAGCTAGCAGTTATCTAGGAAATAAAGACTGATAGAGATAATAATCTACCTATTTGTTGTACCTATTTTAAAGGTGATGCTTAGCTAAAACATGTTGGCCACTCCAACTTCATATATATGTGAATCACTAGAATGATTACAAACCATGCTTCTATTGGAGAATACAGACTGAGGTTTTTCTCTAATGAATCATTTGGATGTTCTTGCAATGATTATCCCATTAAATCAAGAAGTCATATTATACATGGTTATAGATAGTATATGTAATATTGGAACTCCAAAAGAGAGTCTCTTAAAGATATAATTACTTTTCTTGAGTTCAATTCAGGAGCATTTTTCTTTTATAAAGACATTTCTTAGTATTGGCTTCACAGATCTTATTACTCTTTCTAACATAGTAAAGTATCATCTATAATCAATCTTCTTTACATTTTATTTTATTTCCCACAAGTTTTTGTTTAATGTAGAACTAATATTCAATCTACTCTATATCTGTTAGTATTTGATCATTTTCTTTTCTTTCCCTTTTCTCTTTTCTTTTCCTTTCATTTCTTTTCCTCTTCCTCTTTTCTTTTGTTATTTAAGTAGCTATGTTGTAGTTACCACAGTCTACCACCACATCCCATGTAATAAATTGTTGATTTAAAAAGAAAACCCCATCACAACTGTCCTCAATTAAGCTCTGACTTTGTTTCAGTTACTACATGTCAGTGCTAGCAAACTGAACTCTACACTAAGAACATTCATCATCAGTTCATGCCAGTTCATTTATCATTACCTGGAGTTGTTGCATCACATAAAAAAGCATTTCAGTTGCTTGCTTATCACCTTCTGCTCCAGCCTACCAATTTCTTTGGTTTGTGGTTATCCATCTTACAGGAAAGCTATTCACACCCCTGTTATTTACCATCTCCAGAGATTGATAATTAATGGACATAGGCTGTCATTGGTGTCTTTGTATGCAGCCCAATTAATATGCTGGCTATAGTAATATGTTCCACAGTCTGGATTAAGTCTGGTTTACTGTGTTAAACTGTGTGGATCAGGTGTGTGTGTGTTACAATCATGATTTGAATGATATAATACCTTAAGAGAGTGGTACACAGCAGGCTGATGAATGTACTGTTCAATGACAATCACATTGCAAACATTATGGTACAATAATTAAACACATTTTTATAGCAGTCTATCCTCTCATGAATCCTGCCTCTTGAGCTCTTTCTTCCACTCTTTTCAATGCATTCTGCCCACTTGTTGCCACATCTAAAGTTAGAAAGGTTCAGTTTGGTTGATCGACCCCAAATCGTTTCTGACTGAGGCAGACATTATGATATAAATGATTAAATAAAGTCAGCTCTGTCCTATCATGGATTCTGCGTCTTGCGCTCTCACCCAAGAAGCCTTCCCATCTTCTTTTCCTTGTCCTCCAGTTCTTCTAACCACCCTTTGTCAATGCATTCTGTCCACTTGTTGCCATATCTAAAGT
>JAJOHK020001425.1:0-13639 GCA_022457215.2 Leucocoprinus gongylophorus | reverse complement strand
ATTAGAGGTCTTTATTTTTCTAAGTTTACCAAGAACTTCAAATCTCTTTTTTTAAATCTCAGTCTGCTAGAAGATTCTATATTACAATCTAAGAAAAATCAGAGATATCTTGGGTTTATTTTTGATAAAAAACTCTTATTTTGATAACATATTTGTTTTTATTCCAACAAAGATTTTTTAATCATTAAAGATATAAGGATATTGGACAACTCAACTAGGAGTTTGTTGCTCTCATATAAATAACTATTATACAAGATATGTATTATATACATTGTGTTAAAACTGAAAGTGGTAGACTTAACTTTTTCTTGTTTCTCTTTCTCATTTTTTATTCTTTTGATTTTCTTTTCTATTTTCTATTTTTGGAACTAGGGTTAGAGATGAGATCACAGGGTCACAAGTCACATGATTTATGGAAGGATATAAAAGATTCTGGAAGAATGAGATTATACCACATATGCCATACATATAAACCTTAAAACTAATACATGGCCATTTAGGGTAGGATAAAAGTAGCTAGCATGGACCATGTGGATTTAGTATATAAGGCAGACTATCTTGTACAGAGTTCTCCATCGAGTTCTCTTGTGTTAACCCAATACAAGATTTATTCACTTGTCTAACTTTAAGGACTTGAGTTTGTAATATTAGAACTCGATATCTTTTCCTGAGACTGTCCAATATAGGACTCTCTCTCACTTCCTCTTTTATCATCCTCAACTAAAAGACAACACCACCTTTTGGTCAAGAAGAATTGCTGGACCCTAAGTATAAGAGATATACTAGTTAGACAGGAGAAGCCTAACTGTTTGATTGCATTAAAGCCCACTGGTGTACTTTAGACATATTACCTTGTGTGGATGTGCTATATACTTTTTTCCTATATCAGTCTTGTACTATAGATCCCCTTGTGATTTGTCTATGCAAAAAAATAGCAGATACTCTTAAAACACTGTCTAGAGTAGAACGACTTTCTTAGGTCAAAATCACATACAATTTGATTAGAGCAGTAGATAGTAGTAGCCAGTAGAACAGTGTAGGTAGGATAAAAAGAGAGTCCACTAACACTTACAGAGATTTCTTTATTAGAATGTAAATTGGAAGACAAGACCAGCATAAGTTCTATACTTCCTTTATATATGTCATCACCATATACACCACCACTACCACTATCATCAACTACACTACCCTTTTATTACAACATGAGTCAACCTAACTATTCTACCATTATAAGGCAGCTTCAAGAACAAATTGCAACATTAATGAGATAAGTAGAAAGAGAAGTAGGAGAAATGACTATAAGCACAGAGGTAGCAAGGCCACAAGTCTTTGATGGAACCTCATCCAAGGTCTCAGGTTTTGTAACAGCATACAGATTGTATATAAGGATGAAGATGAGAGAAGTGGTAGCAGAAAAACAGATTCAATGGATGCTGTCATATATACAGAGAGGATTAGCAGACGTGTGGAAGGAGAATGTCTTGGAGGATTTGGAAGAGAGAATACTAGAATACAAATTAATAGAGAAATTTTTGATAGCTATTAAAGTTGAAGAAGTTGGAGCAAGAAGGAAAGACAATGGAAGAGTTTGTTCAAGAGTTCAAAAAAGTGGCAAGAGAAAGTAGATATAAAGAAAGACTATTGGTGGAGGAGTTCAAGAGGGAAATGAATAGAACAATGAAAAGAAAGTTAATAGAGGCAGAACGGCCTTCAACAGACATAGAACAGTGGTATGAATAGGCTACTAACTTGAATAGGCATTGGAGGGAGAGTAGGAGGAAAGAAGAAAGACTGAATGGATGATGAGAACAGAGGAGATCAGCCCCCAAGCAGCAGGAACAGCAACAAGTAATACCATGACCACAAGTATGGCAAAGAAGGCAGAAAATACCTCCTCAGCGGGTGACAACAGGGCCTACTCTGATAAAAGGAGTAGAGAGGATAGAGGCAGTAATAGTATGTCCTCAACAGAGAACAGAGGTTGTTCAAAAAAACTTCTATGCAATAGAAGTAGATAGAGAGAAAAGCTGCTATGCTTGTGGTGAATTCAGGTATATAGCCTGATATTGTAGGAACAGGAGTAGAGGACTAGAATTAAGGATAGCAAAAGACTGGAGTACAAACAGAGGTAGAGAAGAGAGGGAAATTTTGAATAATTGGATAATTTAAAAGAGGAGAAGAATCTAGAGTCCCTCAACTAGATTCTAACAATAGGTTTCATATATTAACTAAAATGGAAGTTGGTACATCAGACTTAGAGAGAACTAAGAAGAAAAAAGTTGAAGTAAGAAAAGCAAAAGGAGATGGACCATGAAGGAAGATAATAGTAAAGATAGGATTAGAAAGGAGAGGGTAACAGTAGAAGCATTGTTGAATAGTAGTACAACAGGACTAGTAATGAGTTCAGAATTTGCAAGGAAATAAGGATTTAAGCTGAAGAAGATCAACAGACCCATATATATAAGGAATGTAAATGGTTCTTTCAACTAAGAGAGACCAATTGAATATATGGTGGAGATTATCAGAGATATAGAGAAAGGACAGAAATTGATATGATAGGAGAACAGAAGTGGAGTGTGATTTTGGGAATGCCATGGCTAGTATGCCACAATCCTGAGATCAATTGGAAAACAGAAGAGGTCAAGATAATAAGATGTCTAAAAGAATATAGAAAGCAGAGGAAGTTAGGGTAGCAGAAACAGAAAGAAGAGAAGGCAAAAGAGAAAGCAGGAAGGAAGTGAGAAGAAAAGAAAAAGAAAAAGGAGAAAAAACAGACAAAACAGAAGAAGGAAAAAATGATAGACATAAAAAGAATGGCAGAAGAATGGTAAATATGGAAGAAGAAGGAAGAAGCAGCAAAGTTAGAAGAAGAGACTAAGAAGCTGGTTCTGGGAAAGTTCCATAGGTGGATCAAAGTCTTTGGCAAGAAGCAGTCAGAGTGGATACCCACAAGGAAAGTCTGGGATCACACTATTAATATAAAAGAGGGATTTATGCTGAAGAAGAGGGAAGTATACCCATTGTTGAGAGAAAAGAGAGAGGAAGTACGAGAATTTATCAAAGAACAGTTAAGAAAATGGTACATCAGACTCTCGAAGTCACCCCAGACAGCATTGGTATTCTTTGTAGGGAAGAAGGATGGAAAGAAGAGAATGGTACAGGACTATCAGTGTCTTAATAAATGGATGATGAAGAATAACTACCTACTACCACTTATTTTAGATGTAATCAAAAATATTGGTACTAAGAAGATGTTCATGAAGATGGACCTGAGGTGGGAGTACAACAACATTAGGATCAAGCAAGGAAATAAGTGGAAGGCAGTCTTTACAATCTCTGAGGGATCATTTGAACCCACTGTCATGTTCTTTGGATTGACAAATTCACCAGCAACTTTCCAGATAATGATGAATGAGTTACTAAGAAACTTAATAAATATGGAAAAAGTAGTGGCATTTATTGACAATATAATAGTTGGAATGAAATATAAAGAAAGACATGATGAGTTGGTAGTAGAAATAATAAAAAGATTAGAGGAAAACAATTTATATGTAAAACCAGAAAAGTGTAAGTGAAAGGTGAGAGAAGTAGGATTTTTAGGAGTGGTAATTGGACTAGAGGGGATAAAGATGGAGAAAGAAAAGATGAAGGATATATTAGATTGGCCAACACCAAAGTGCGTCAAGGACATATAAAAGTTCTTAGGGTTGGCAAACTATTATTGTCAATTCATTCAGAGCTTTGCATCTATAGCAAGACCATTGTACAATATGATAAGAAAAGATCAGAAGTGGGAATAGATGGAGAAACAAGAAAAAGTGTTTGGAGAGTTAAAAGAAAATTTTACACAGAAACCAGTGTTAGCAATGCTGGATTTAGATAAAAAAATAAGAATGGAAGTAGATGCATCAGACTATGCAATAAGAGGAGTATTATCCATGGAGTATGAGGATGAAAGGTGGAGGCTAATAGCATTCCTTTCAAAATCATTGAATGAAACAGAGAGGAATTATGAGATCTATTATAAGAAGATGTTAGCAGTGATAAGGGAGTTGGAAAACTAAAGGTATCTACTAGAGAGCGCAAAGTTCAAATTCGAGGTCTGGACAGACTATAAGAATTTGGAATATTTTATGAAGATGCAGAAGCTGAATTAGCAACAGACTAGATGGGCATTGTACTTGTCTAGATTTAATTTCACACTAAAGTACATACCAGGTACAAAAATGGAGAAAGTAGATAGTTTAAGTAAAAGACCAGACTAGAAAGTAGGAGTAGATAAGGACAATGAAGACCAGGTATTTATTAAAGACTGTTGGTTGTGTAGTTTATATAAAGTAGTAATAGAAGGGCCAGAGGTAAATATAGTAGAAAAGATAAAAAAGGCGAGAGGTAAAGACAAAGAGATAGTTAAAGTAGTAAAATAAATGAAGAAAGCAAGAATTAGAGCATTAAGAGGTAAAGAGTGATAACTGAAGGGAGATTTAGTACTAAAAGAGAGAAAGGTGTATGTACCAAAGTGTTATAATCTTATTCCTTAAGGTTGGAAGTAAGAACAACTCTTGTATTAGAGAAACACAAGAGAACTCGATAGAGAACTCTTTTACAAACTAGTCTACCTTATATAGTTCTACAGATGGTCCGTGCTAAGTACTGTGCACTCTACCCTAATCAACCATGTGTAGTCCATATTGTATGACGTTATCTATTCTTGAATCTTCTACTAAATTCTCTCAAGTCTTGTGATCTGTCTTGTGACTTCATCATCAGGTGACTGTTGTGACAGCATGACCAATCAACCCTAACCCTAGTTGTTCTAAAAATAGAAAATGGAAAAATAAATTGAAAAGAAAATAAAAATGAAAAGAAAAATAAAATAAACCAAGTCCAACTTTCTTGATCTTGACATCACTCCCTCTTTAAGATTTCTCCTCTAGAGAAATATTTTGTTCTCTAATCTCTTCTTCTTATCTTTTTGTTTTCTTCCTCTATTTTTTCTTCTATCATTTTCAAATATTCACTTTCATCAATTTGTCTATCTTCTTTCCACCTCTTCTAATTCTTTTCTAACTTTTTTAAGTATTCATCCTCAAATTTTTTGTTGTCCCACCCATACAACATCTTTGCCATAAACTTCCCTAGTAGTTCTCCCCTTCTAAAGTCTCTCTCCTCTGCCATGTCTATTTTCTCTTATCTCCTTACTTTTGTATTTATTCTCTCTTCGAATTCTTCCAAGGCTTCCCCTGCATTCTTTAAGTCCTCCTTTCTTTTTCAGGTATCTCCTTCTGCAGTGAACCCTTTCCATTGAACCAAATACTTCTCTACTCCCCTTATTTTTCTTTTATTCAGTATTTTTTCTACTTTCTATTCTTCTACCCCTTCTACTTTAATCGGTTTTCCTTCCTTCTTTATCTGTCCCTTTACTTGCTCTTTGTACTGTACTATCCAGCTCACATTGACTACCAGATGAATTCTCATTGAAGACAGTAATTGTAATTTTACCGCATTTGTTGATACTATCTCTTCTATCATATATGGCCTAATATATCTCTCCATCAACTTCCACACTGGCCTTTTCTTGAATACTAAATTCTTGGTGCTTAATAACACTTTGTCTCTCTTCTTCCACTTTTCTGTCTCCTTTCTACTCTTATCAGCGTATCTCTTCATCTCCTCTTGTGTTTTCTTCAATACTACCCCCACTTCCTCATGTACTTTCTTCATCCTCTCCACAAACTCCATCGTACTCTTTACCTTTCCTTTCTTTCTGATATCTCCCCCTATCCTCAGTTCTCTTTCATAATTTACCATAAATGGCAATATCTTAGTCACTATATGGGCCTTATTATTTATTGCAAATTCTGCTGATGCTAGCCATTCCGGCCAGTCCTTCTGCCTGTGTTTCATGAATAACCTCAGATACTGCTCCAACTCTTGATTCATCCATTCCGTTTGCCTATCTGTTTGTGGGTGGAACACCATGGACAACCTCATCTCTATTCCTAACATTCTATTCAACTCTTTTGTCAACTCCACTGCAAACTGTGGTCCTCTATCTGATACCACACTTTTAGGCAACCCATGCAACTTCCACATGTTATCCTGGAACAACCTTGCTAAACCTTCCACCGATGTTCCCTCAGTCGTGGCTACAAAGTGTGTTATCTTTGATAGCCGATCGCACACTACTAATATTGCATCCTTCCCTGCTACTACTGGTAGCTTCATAATGAAATCTACTGTTAGATGTGACTACAGTTTTTCCAGTACCTCACTTAACTTCAACTTTTCCGCCAACTCTTCTGTCCTATTCTTCATCCTCTGATATAGATCATACCCTTCCACATATCTCCCCACATCTCTTATCACTCCTGGCCACCAATAATTCCTTATCACCAATTCCACTGTCTTCCACCTTCCTCCATGCTCTACTGCCAGCACATCATGGTGTAACCAGATTATTTCCACTCTCAACTCTTCCTCCTTCAGTACATACATCTTTCCCTCTTTCAATACTAAATCCCCTTCTATCTTCCACTCGTTTCCTTGTAACTCCTTTACTCCCACTTTCTTCATCTCTTCCATTACTCTAACTACATCTTTATCCTTACTCCTAGCTTTTTTTATTTTTTCTATTATATCTACTTCAGGTTCTTCTATTACTACTTCTTGTAATTTATGAATCCAATTGTCCTTTATAAATACTTGATTCTCATTATCTCTATCTACACCCACTTTCCAGTCTAGTCTCCTACTCAGTCCATCTGCTTTTCCTATCCTTGTTTCTGGCACATGTTTCAAGGTAAAATCAAATCTAGATAGATACAGTGCCCATCAAGCTTGTCTTCAGTTTAACTTTTGTGCTTTCATAAAATACTCCAAGTTTTTATGATCCGTCCAGATCTCAAACTTGAATTGCGCCCCTTCCAACAAGTGTCTCAAACTCTCTAACCCCCTGATAATTGCCAACATTTCCTTGTTATGTATTTCATAATTTCTTTCTGTCTCATTTAATGACTTGGAAAGAAATGGGACTGGTCTCCACTTTCCATCTTTTCCTTTCATTGACAGTACTCCCCCAATTGCATAATCTGATACATCTACCTCCATCCTCATTTTTTTGTCCAAGTCCAGTGCTGCCAGTACTAATTCCTACATAAATCTTTTCTTTAGTTCTTCAAATGCCTCTTCCTGCTTTTCTGTCTACTCCTACTTCCTATCCTTCTTTACTATATCATGCAATGGTCTTGCAATAGATACAAAGCCTTGTATGAATCAGCGATAGTAGTTCACTAATCCTAAAAACTTTTAGATGTTCTTGACACACTTTGGTGTCAGCTATTCCAATACTCTCCTCACCTTCTTTTTCTCCATCTTAATTCCTTCCAGCCCTATTACTACTCCCAAGAATCCTACTTCCCTAACCTTCCATTTGTACTTCTCTGGCTTTACATATAAATCATTAGCTTCTAGCCTCCTGATTACTTCCACTACTAACTCGTCATGCCCTTCCTCCGTCTCTGTCCCTACTATCACATCAAAAGCAGCTACTTTCCTTGTATTGATCAAATCTTTTAATAGCTTATTCATCATGGCTTGAAAAGTTGCTGGTGAGTTTGTCAACTGTTGTAGCAACCACTCGTCACTCAAGGACAAATGATCTTACAATGAGCAAAGCTCTCCAGTGGGGCTATCGAGTAGCGAATGGGGGAATTACAAGAGAACTCAACAAGGAGCCCTCACTGCATTGCTCCTCTATTTATATAATTTACATGTGGTCCGTGCTACAACAATATTAACCGGCCCTTATGTCCATGCCTCTACCTCATGTCCATTACTCATCCTCCATGCATCTACCTTAAGACCACCATGCTTCCTACATGTGCCCTAACGTCATACCTTTAATCTCCGCTATACATGTGCATACCATGTGTACACCATGAGGAACCCATGTCCCTTGACGTCACTCCTAACCCTAACTCCTTTTAGACTCTTCCCGATCCTTCTAGACCCTAAGTCCTTCCAGACCGCTCTAGACTTTATCACATAACTTCCAGGTCACATACTCTCCATCTGTTGTAGACTAATAATTATAATACTTATATATGTCCAGCTAACCCTAACCCTAGCCAAAGTCTGTTCACACTCTCGTCTTATAACATCAACCCAAAGAATATTACCATTGGTTCAAACAACCCTTCCAGTATCATGAATGCAGCTTTCCATTCATTTCCCTCCTTTATCCTCATATTATTGTACCCCCATCTCAGATCTATCTTTGTGAACATCTTCTTCGTCCCAATATTTTCCAAAATGTCTGATATTAGTGGAAGTGGATAGTTATTCTTAATTGTCCACTTGTTTAGATACCTATAGTCTTGTACTATTCTCTTCTTACCGTCTTTCTTCCCCACAAAGAATACTGGTACTATTTGTGGTGACTTTGATGGCTGAATGTATCCTTTTCATAACTGCTCCTTTACAAATTCCCTCACCTCTTCTCTTTCTTCTCTCGACAGTGGATACACCTTTCCCTTCCTCAGGACAAACCCTTCCCTTACATCTATTACATGGTCTCACAGTTTCCTCATTGGTATTCTCTCCGATTGTTTTTTCCCAAACACTTTTATCCACTCATGAAACTTCTCTGGTACCAGCTTCTTTGCCTCTGCTTCTGACCTTGCCGTTTCTTCTTCTTCATTCCATATCTCCCATTCCTCTGCCACTTTCTTCACCTCCATTGTCTTCACCTCTTTTGTTTTCTTTTTCTTCTCCTTTTCTTCTCTCTTTCTCTCAGCTTCTTCCTTTGCTTTCTCTTTCTTTTGCTTTTCCCACCCTGATTTCCCTTGCACCGGTCTCTACTGCTTTCCACACTCTTCCAGACACCTCGTCATTTTGACTTCTCCTGTTTTCCAATCAATCTCTTGATTGTAATGAGCCAACCATGGCATCCCCAAAATCACTGTCTACTTCTGTCCTCCAATGACATCTATCTCTGTCCTCTCCCTATATCCTTGATAGTAGATGTTTACCTCTACTGTATTTTCTATAGGCCTCTCCTTGTTCAACGATCCATCCATATTTCTCACATTTATCGGCCTCTCTAATCTTTTTAGCTTAAAGCCCTGCTTTCTTGCAAATTCAGAGCTTATCACTAGTCCAGTCACCCCACTATTGTTATGGGACACTTTGAGCACTGATAATCTTATTTTATTTTATTTTATTTTATTTTTCTGAGTTTACTTTTCTTTTTCTTTTCTTTTTATTTTGAAGGATGATGAAGAAGTACGTGATAATGAAGTCACATGACAGGTCACATGACATGATATCACAAGCCTAGAACATGATGGAAGAGTCTGGAAGATGATGTCAGGGCACATGGAATACACATGGTAGCCTTGAATAAAACATGAGACAGGAATAAGGATGAAGCATAGATATTAGGGTAGGGTTAAATATTGGTAGCACGGACCAAGCATATTTTGTATATATAGGACTCTAATTTAGCAGAGACTCCTTGTTGAGCTCTCTTGTGAAATTCTCACATTATAACTCTACTGAGAGATTTACTTGTTAGTGAGATCATTTGTCATTGTGATAAGTGGTTGTCACAACAACTATCCAACAGTGCTTCTACCATAATTCCCTCTTGCATGTCTATCCTTTCTAATCCAATCTTCACAGTTACTTCCCTCAATGTTTTTCTTTCTGACTTTCTTACTTCTTTTTCCTCTGATTTAGGTATATTGGCATTTATTTCCCTGGCTAATATACTATACTTATTTTGAGAATCTAGTCAAGGAGTTCTAGATTCTCCACCCTTTTTAAATTGTCTCTGTGATCATTAATCTCCTCGATCCTTTCTCCCCCATATTCTACCCTTCTCTCCTGCATCATACATACTCTATTTTTACAATAATAAGCCATATGCCCAAATCCCCCGCAAGCAAAACAATTCCTTCCCCTATCTATTTCCATTGCATAGGGATCCCATCTAGGAGGAATTCCTGCTTCTTACCTCAGCTTCCTCAGCTTCACTGCCTTTACTGCTTCTTCTTCTCCTCCAAACTTCTTCTTCAAACTCATCAGAAATTTCTCTGCTATCTCATATTCGACTTTCCCTGCCTCTAATTCCTCCATGACATTTTCTTTCCATATGTCTGCTGATCCTCCTTGCACATGTGATAGGATCCAATATACTTGTTCTACTACTATTGCTCCTTCCATCTTCATTCTTATGTATAACTTGCATGTATTCACAAATTCCCCCACTTTTCCTGCTTCTCCACCAAAGACGGCTGGTTTTGCTACTTCCACATGTGGTCCTGCTGTCACTCCTCCTGTTCTTTCTCCTCCTGCTGCAAGCAGGGTCTGAATTTGCACTTGTATTGCTATCAGCTGTTCCTGTTGCTGGTGTATGATTGCATGTAGCTCGTTTTGACTCATTGTGGGGTATGGCAGGAGTGAATCAATAGGTGGTGATGGTAGTGGTGGTGGTGATTATCAAGACCATTGATGGTGGACTTTATTTTATTTTTTTTTTTCACTTTATTTTACTTTTCTTTTTAATTTTCTTTTTAATTTTCTATTTTTAGAACAACTCAGGTTAGGATTTATCAGTCACGCTGTCACATCAGTCACAAATTGATGGCGTAGTCACAAGACTGATTACAGGACTTGAAAAAACGAAATAAAAGGTTCTGGAACAAAGTGACGTTATATAGCATAAACAACACATGCTGGCCTCATGTAATACTCATGGTCATTTAGGGTAGGGTGCACAGTAGCTAGCACGGACCATGGGTAATAGTATATAAGGTAGACTACTTTGTATTAGGAACCCTATCGAGTTCTCTTGTGTTACTCCAATACAAGAGTTGTTTCTTGACTTAACCCTTTAAGTCTTGATTCATAACAGTGATGTGTATAAGGGAAGAGCAGAACCTATGCTGATTTCACTCTCAGACTCATATTCTGATGATGATAATATCTCAGTATGTGATAGCAGGCTCTCTTCAAGTCTTGCCTATACAATTACTGACTACCTCGTCTACTGGCTACTACCCTAAAAGAAATGTAAACTATTTTGGTCTAAGAAGACCATTCTAATCTAAGTAGAGTTTTAAGAACACCTACTATTCCTTTGTGTAGACAAGTCACAAGGGGACCTGTAGCACAAGATTGATAAGAGAAGAAAGGTAAAGAACACATCCACACAAGGTTTTACATCTAGGATGCACCAGTGGGCTTTGATGCAACTAAACAGCTAAGCTTCCCCTACCTAGCTAGTGTACCCCTTATGCCTAAGGCCTGGCAATTCTTCTTGACTAAAGGGTTGTATTATCCTTCAGTCGAGGATGATAAAAGAGTAAAGAGAAGTAGGAGGGCTAGTGTTAAGCGGTCCGAAGAAAGGGTATCGAGTTCTAATGTTATGATCTTATTTCTTAAGGTTGGAAGTAAGAACAACTCTTGTATTAGAGAAATACAAGAGAACTCGATAGAGAACTCTTTTACAAACTAGTCTACCTTATATAGTCCTACAGATGGTTTGTGCTAAGTACTGTGCACTCTACCCTAATCAACCATGTGTAGTCCATGAGGTCAACATGTAGTGTCCATATTGTATGATGTTATTTGTTCTTAAATCTTCTACTAAATTCTCCCAAGTCTTGTAATCTGTCTTGTGACTTCATCATCAGGTGACTGTTGTGACAGCATGACCGATCAACCCTAACCCTAGTTGTTCTAAAAATAGAAAATGGAAAATAAATTGAAAAGAAAATAAAAATGAAAAGAAAAATAAAATAAACCAAGTCCAACTTCCTCGATCTTGACATAAAGAATAAGAAATTAAGAGTAGAAATAATCCAGTTGTACTATGATATACTAGTGATGGAATATGAAGAAAAGTGGAAGACAATGGAGTTAGTAACAAGGAATTATTGGTGGCCAGGGATAACAAGAGATGTAGAAAAATATGTGGAAGGATGCAATATGTGATGAAGAATTGGACAGAATTACTAGCAGGAAAGCTGAAGTTGAATGAAGTGCTAGAGAAAACATAGACTCACCTAATAGTAGACTTCATCACAAAGTTACCAGTAGTAGCTGAGAAAAATACAATCCTAGTAGTCTGTGACAGGTTGTTTAAGATGATGTATTTTGTGGCAACCACAGAAGAAACATTAGTAGAAGGGTTAGCAAGGTTATTTAGAGATAACATGTGGAAGCTGCATAGGTTACCAGAGAGTATTGTGTCAGATAGTGGACCACAATTTGCAGCAAAGATAATGAAAGAGTTGAACAAGATGCTGGAAATTGAGACAAAGCTGTTGACATCATATTACCTACAAACTAATAGGTAGATGGAGAGAATGAACTAGGAGCTGGAATAGTATCTAAGATTCTTTGTGAATCATAGGCAAAAAGATTGGCCAGAATAGTTAGTATCAGCTGAGTTTGCAGTTAACAACAAGACCCATTTGACAACTAAGGTGTCTCCATTCATAGTAAACTATAGTAAAGAGTTAAGAATAGGAGTAGATATAAGGAAAAAATTAAAAGTAAAAAAGGCAACAGAGTTTGTGGAAAGAATGAAGAAGGTTCAAGAGGAAGCAGGAGCAGCATTGAAGAAAGCATAGGAGGTTATGAAGAGGCAAGCAGATAGGGGAAGAAAGAATAGTGAAAAGTGGAAGAAGGGAGATAGAGTAATGCTGAGTACAAAGGACTTGGTGTTTAAGAAGAGACCAGCAAGAAAACTAGTAGACTGATATGTAGGTCCATATACCATTGAGGAGATAGTATCTACCAATGCAGTCAAGTTATGACTGCCAATCTCAATAAGAATCTATTTGGTTGTAAACATTAGTCAGATAGTACAATATAGAGAACAAGTGGAGGGATAAAAAAGAGAGGAAGTAAAACTAATTGAAGTAGAAGACATTGAAGAATAGGAGATAGAAAAAATATTAAATAAAAGAAAAGTATGGAGAATAGAAAAGTACCTGGTACAATAGAAGAGGTTTATGGTAGAACATGACATCTGGGAAAGGAAAGAAGATCTAGGAAACGCAAGGGAAGCTGTAGAGGAATTTGAGGGAAGAATAAGTGCTAAAGTAAAAAGACAAGAAAAGTTGGATATAATGAAGGAAAAAGACTTTAGAAGAGGAGAGTTACTAGGAAAGTATATGGCGAAAATGTTGTATAGGTGGGATAATGGAAAATTTGAGAAGAAATATCTGAGAAAGCTGGAAAGGAACTGGTAAAAGTGGAAATCAGTTTTTCTAGAGAAGAAACCTTGAGAGGGGAGTAATATCAAAACTGAAAGTAATAGACTTAACTTTTTCTTGTTTCTCTTTCTCATTTTTTATTCTTTTGATTTTCTTTTCTATTTTCTATTTTTGGAACTAGGGTTAGAGATGAGATCACAGGGTTACAAGTCACATGATTTATGGAAGGATATAAAAGATTCTGGAAGAATGAGATTACACCACATATGCTACACATATAAACCTTAAGGCTAACACATGGCCATTTAAGGTAGGATAAAAGTAGCTAGCATGGACCATGTGGATTTAGTATATAAGGCAGACTATCTTGTACAGAGTTCTCCATCGAGTTCTCTTGTGTTAACCCAATA
>JAJOHK020001424.1:0-13642 GCA_022457215.2 Leucocoprinus gongylophorus | reverse complement strand
TATTGAATAAATGTTGTTAGCATCTGCTATCACTTTCAAATAAGTTTCAGAAAGTTTTAACAGTCTGGAAAAGGCTAGCAAAATAAGTATCAGTTGATATCTTCAGTTGTAAGGTTTGACTTGAGAGGTACCTTCAGAGTACATCATCTAGAATGAATAGTATTGTTGAAGGCTTTGAAAGAGCTTTGCAATCTATTTACTAGATTTTCCAAAGAAACTTGTTACATAGTGTAAGGTTCACTATTTAGAAGTGTGTTAGCTAGGGAAAGTATTCATGAGTGAATAATACTCATATATTTCTACTACAAAATCCTGACTGCTATCTGACTTATCCATACTATCCAATTTTAGATGCTGCTGTACCTCCATATCATTTACCACATTTAGGTCCTCCATCAGTTGCTTTTGTTGCTCAGCAGTTAGCTGTTGAACATCTAATCTAGCAGAGCATTTCCAAACAATATGCTTCAAATCTCTAGATCAGTAACATTCTTTTGTGGGCAGGGAGCAGAGTTTGCAAGCAGTATTAATGTCTATGGAGACATTCCTACTTTATTCTTTTGTTTTTATGAAAGCTCTTTCTATATTACTGTTTCTATATCTTCTATTAATTCCTGATACTAACATTGTTCTCTTTGAATTCTTTAGCACACAGTTAAGGGCTAGTATTGCATAATTTTTGTGGTACTCTAGCTTAACATATCTTCTGCTTGACCCCTATTACCACTGGATTTCTTATCCTTATCCTAATATAAAGTTTGCATACTATTAAGAACTCCAAAACCTTACTTGCTCCCTATTGAATGTTGGTGGCTTAGCCACATTTATATTTAACCTAGTGTTGGGTTAGGAAATTTCTACTGCTGCCACTCCTCCTACTTCTCCTACTAATAATACTTGTATCTGCATTTGCATTGTTACCAACTGTATCTACTATTGTCTTATGATTTGTTTATAATTGATTGAGCTATGTTAACTTATGTTGTAATAAAATAGGGGTGAATTGATTAGAGTAGATAAATTTAGTGGTGATATAAAAGATAAGGATATGTAAAGAAGTAAGGCAGAACCAGTGCTGATTTTCTCCTCTGACTTATACTTAGAACTTGAATCAATCTTGGTAAGTACTAGTAGGTCTTCTTAAAGTTCTACCTCAAACTATCTACTGACTATCTAGCTACTGACTACTGCCCTAAAGAATTGTAAACAATTTTGACCTAAGAAGGTTGTTATACTCTAGATAATACATAAAGAGCTACTGCCATTCTCCTGTATAGACAGGTTATTGTTATAACTTTTAAGCTTGGCTTAGGTTGCAACTTAGGCAAAGACTTGAGTAAGAGTGAGAGATGAAGTCAATTGGTAAAATATAAGAATACAAGAGTGTATCTACAGCTATATATCTAGAGACTATATGTTATGGATGAGGCAAACAAGTCATAGTATGTAAGAAAAGCATAAGGAAATCATGCTTACTATATAAGACACTGACTGAGACAACATATAGTGCAGCTGATCATTGAGTCATGAAGAAGTAACCTCAATGTCTGTAATCCATGAGCTAGCTACATTGAAGATATGAGGGATCAATTGTAATAGTTATAAAGAAATATTGTAGTATAGAGCTTCTACACAAAAAAAATATCTAACATGTTTACATAAGGTTTTATGTTTACCAAGCACTAGTAGGTTTTAATGCAAGATTAACAGCTAGACTTTCTCTATCTAGCTAATATATTAAGCCTAGGGTCTGGCTATTCTTTTTGACTAAAAAGTAGTATTGCTTCCAGTTGAGAATGATGAGAAAGTAAGAAAAGATATAGAGAAGGCTCTAATTTAGGCAGTCTCAAGAAGGGAAATTGAGTTTTAATATTATAACTTAAGACTTAGTAACTAGTCAAAAGAAAAATCTTATATAGAGTTTATATAAGAGAGCTCAATGGTGTCAAGATCACAAGAAGTGGGCTTAGTTTTTTCTATTCTCATTTTCTCATTTTCTTTCTTTTGATTCATTTCACTGCATTCTATTTTTAGAACTAGGACTAGGATTAGAGTAACAAGGTTACACAACTACACAAATAGGTCAGTCACAAACTACATGATGAACAGAAGGGTATAGAAGGTTCTAGAAGGTATAACATCACACCATGTGCAATACATATGGTTATTTAGGGTAGGCTAGAAATAGCTCACATGGACCATCGGGTCATAGTATATAAGGTAGACAGTCTTGTACCAAGTTCTCTATTGAGTTCTCTTATATAAACCCTATACAAGGTTCTTCTTCTGTCTAGCACTAAGAACTTAAGTCATAACAAATGGAGTTCTAAGTATAAAGTATCTACCTTATATATGCTGGACTAATGGTCTATGCTATACTAAACCTAGCCTACCCTAAAAAGCATATACTATTCATAAGGTCAACATGTGGTAAACATACTATATGATATTATTGTTCCAGAATCTTCTATAAAATAAACTAAGTCTATTGTTGTTAAAATTGAAAATAGTAGACTCTATTTTTTGTTTTTATTTCACTTTTACCTTTATCCTGGAGTTAGGGGATTAGTATGACAATACCTGTCAATGTCACACCACATGACTCAAGTGTCACACAAATCAAATGACACATAAAACATTATAGAAGAAAGCAGACTCTTCTCAGAATTTGTCAATTGCTTCTCTCTTTCTTACTACTATTTTGTATGATAGCATCTAATAAAGAAACTATGAATAAAAATTATATTTCCTCTTGCTCAGCTATGTCTAACTTTATCAAGTTCAAAGTTGTCTCTGAAAACATTAATATAGATACATTTAGAGAACAATCCAACTCTTTGAGTCTGATCCCTTCAAGGGGAGTATTGGCTTATTCTAGTATTTCCTTAATATCTTATGAGAATTGAATAGAGGCTCAGAATGAAGACCTTTCTTGGGCTGATCAAACCAAGAAGGAAAACTTTCAGCTGTTATATGTGATATCTAAGAAAAGGGTAAACAGAATGAATAACCAGACTAACAAACTTAACAATACAGCTATAACACATGTAGATCTTGCTTCTAATACACATTTGAACTCTAGCCAATCAGGTAGCCTCAACTCATCATTTATTCTATACTTAGAGCTCTAACTAGCCAATCCAAAACTATGGAATGATCATACTCACCTCTATTTTCTTATTTGAAAATCAGAATACTATCACTATCAACATCAAGAACATGAAAATATCTCTTATGAGAATGACAAATTTTATTAAGAATAGAAACCTCAAGAATCAAAAGATAAACAATATTCTGTACATTGCAGGGTTTGGACAGGCTGCATGGACTTCTATCTTAGCTATCTATGAAAGTGGTTGGAATATGTTGAAAAATGGTAAGGATAATATCACATTCTGCTAAAAAGTCAAATCAAGGTTTTCCAATAATATTCCCACTCACACAAATGGGAAGAAGTCTAAAAGAGCTTCAGTTCTAAAGTCAGCAGAGATTTCTAAACTTCCTTCTCTGCCAGTTCTACCTAGGCCAATTAAGAAGGAGTTAAACAAATCTAAATTCTATGGGGAAAATGGCAATAAACATCAGGGACAATCTGAAAATGGTACCAAAAGAAGTCTTATATACAAACATTATCTACCAATATTAAGAACATCCTCAAAGTTAAGGACATTTTTCTGAGTTTATCAAACAAAAAAATCAAGGAAATATACAAATGCATGAATGATGTAGGAAAATACAAGCCCTATATTAACATGACTACAAAGGGTCCCTCCCAAAAGCAAATCATTATTCCCATGAGTGGCGATAACTCTCAGAAAATCATGACAACATCAGAAGAATACATTGCCAATCAAAACTGTGCTCTCAAGGATATTAAATTAGATATTGTTATTGATTTCATTTGGACTAACCATAGAGAGCTCATTATCACTACTAAAAAGTTGCTTCCTCTTTAGATCTAAGTGTTGTTAGTAACTACTTCAAAGGTGTCAAAATAGTAAATGCAAATGATGTTCAATTGGCTCAGCTGCTACAATTTAAATCCTATCTAAAAACTTTAGATATCTCATACATCAATGAAGATATGCCTATCAGTTCCAGTAGTGTTGAGAACATTATCAAGTCTACTCACATCTTCAATAATATCAAAGTTGTATCAAAACATTAGGCCATCAAGATTTTGCCTAAGTCTAATATGGTGATTGTGTGAATTGATATTTGGAATTCACAGAGTGGTATGGCTGCAAAGACACTTATTAATTGGTGCTTTAATGTAGAGAGTTATGTTGCTACTATATAGAGAACAAATATGAACCCTGGTATGCCCCAGTGTAAAAATTGCTGGAGGTAGAGACATACTACTTTTGCATGCTGGATTCAAGGAGCTAAATGTTTAAAATGCAATGAACTACTCACTTATTTATGATATCTGAATCTTGGGTGCACTCTCAGAGGTTTAGGAGTGATTCAGAAGTTCAATAATAATAACAATGATGATAAAGATTGATGATAAAGAATAATAAATAATAAATGATGTTGTCAAGTCTGAGACCTAATTCTCAGACACAAAAGTATATATACAAAATAGTGATAGTTTGTATGCAAGCTGTTTCCATCACATGATCAAAACTTATATCTAATAGGGGCTGTTATCTGTCATAACAGATGTCAGGCTAATTTTAGAAGATAACTAATTATGTCACTACATTGATATGCTTGTATCTCTATGAATACTGATCACCATATAATATATAATATATTATCAGAAACGGTTTGATGAGTGCTTTCCAATGCAAGTTCAATCATGTAAATCTGTCTAGCCATTCATAAGATAATAGCCAATGAAACTTTTACAGTTACTGATGGCCTAATATCTCAGTTGTTTGTTGTTGCTTTTGGACATCCCACATATATGCAGATAGCCATTATTTGGGGCTTTTTAGTACAACTTAGTTTGTGAAAATCAGTCTACTAGTTGTGGAGATATAAGCTGAATAAAGTTTGTGACATTATATACTCTAAGCATATATTCAAATTTGATATCTATCACCAAACTCATATCAAAAAAAGCCTATATAAATTTTATTAGGAAAGATACAGTCATAACAACATTAGTATTAGAATTGAAGGTAGTAAACTCTATTTATTTTCACTTTCTCTTCATTTTTATTTTTATTTTTATTTGTTTTATTTTTTAGACTTAGGATTAGGGTTTAGTGTAATATCACACATCTGTCACATGTCACATGATCACACATTTCAAAGAATATCATAGAAGGTCCTAGATTATATAGTATATATTATATATATTGACCTTAAAACTGTTATATCTCAAACTCCAAAACATGTCCAAGATATGTCTGACTCCAACACAACATCAAATCCCTGCAGTTATTTGGCTTTATCTGAGTCAAAATCTGCAGTTATCTTTATCTGTTTTTATTGCCTAATTATCTTCTTTAAACTTTATAAATTTACTCAGACTTTACATGAGTTTTCCCCTCTTTAAATCTGAGCTCCTATTTAGTGTTTCATTGCTGAAACTCACTTAGAGATCTGTTTTAATGTTATTTTATGTATTTAAGGCTGGTGATTACTTTGTAATAGCTAGTCTGATAATTGATTAAAGTTAACACTAAATCTCCAGTGTTAATAGCAATGCACTTTAATCCTTTCCTTCTAACTCTTTACAAGGCCATTCTCTAAAATTGCAACCATGTATATTATAAGACAAGTGTGTGGACAGACTTTAGGGTTAGGGTTAGTGGACACAAATAGAACAATAGTAATTATTAGTCTACAACGGAGAAAGAGTACATGACCTGAACATCATGTGACAGAGTCTAGAATGATCTGGAAGGACTAACAGTCTAGAAGGATCGAGAGGAGTCTAGATCAGAGTTAGAGTTAGGAGTGACATCAAGGGACATGAGTTCCTCATGGTGTACACATAGTACATACATAGTGATAGAGATTAAAGAATATGATATCAGAGCACATAGACATGGCATGGTGGCCTTGAGATAGAAGCATAGTGGATGAGTAATAAGACATGAGGTAGACACATTGTTGTAGCACAGACCACATTGTATTTATATAAATAGAGGAGCAATGCAACGAGAGCTCCTTGTTGAGTTCTCTTGTAATCTCCACTACTAGATAGCCTTCTGTGAGCTTTGCTAAAGTAAGCATACTACAAGTGCCATTCCAGTGAGTGGTTGCTACAACAATGCAGCTCATAGAAGGCATAACACATAAGTTGAGACCAAGGTCATTCTGACAAGTCCACATCACTGAGCTCATCACATGGATGTCAAGTTCACAAACAGTGGACTTAGTTTCTTTCTATTTTATTTTTCACTTCCACTTTTATTTCATTTTATTTTCTTGTTTTTCTATTTTTAGAACATAGGGTTAGAGTTAGATCACAAGACAAAAAAGAACAAAGTAGAAGAATCTAGAACAAATGACATCATACAACATGGACCCTACATGTTGGCCTTATGTATTACACATGGTCATTTAAGGTAGGTTGCACAGTAGTGAGCACAGACCATTGGTAGTAGTATATAAGGTAAATTAGTTTGTAGAGAGATCTCTATTGAGTTCTCTTGTGTTACTCAATACAAGAGTTATTCTATTGTCTGATCCTAAAGACTTTAGTTTATAACATTAGAACTCAATACCCATATCTGAGACTGCTTCACACTTAGCATTCTCTTTACTTACTCTCTATACATCTTTAACCAAAGGGTAATACAACTCTTTAGTCAAGAAGAGCACTACCGGGCCCTAGGCATAAGGGGTACACTAGTTAGGCAGGGGAAGCTTAGCTGTTTATCTGTATTAAAGCCCACTGGTACATGGTAGATGTACTACCTTTTGTGGATGTGCTATATACATCTTTCCTTTATCAGTCTTGTGCTACAGATCCACTTGTGGTCTGTCTATGCAGACAAACAGCAATTGATCTTATAATATTGCTTAGAGTAGAATAGTCTTCTTAAACCAAAATCGTTTACCATTCTATTAGGGCAGTAGTAGTCAGTAATTGTGTAAGTAGGACAAGAAGAGGGCCTGCTATCACATACTGAGATACTATTGTCATTAGAATACAAGTCTGAGAGTAAAACCAGTGCAGGTTCCGTTCTTCCTTTATATATATTATCACCACCCTCACCACCACCACTACCATCATCACTATCACCCATTGACTCTCTGCCCCATTACAACATGAGTCAAATTAACTTACATGAAATCATTTGGCTGCAGCAGGAACAGTTGGCTGCCATGCAAGTGCAGATACAAGCCCTGCTTGCAGCAATAGGAGAAGCAGGAAGTGCAGAGAGAGGGGCAATGGGGTCCAACATGGGACCTCACATAGAGGTGGCTAAGCCAGCTATCTTCAATGGAGAAGCAGGGAAGGTGGAAGGATTTGTAACTATGTGTAGACTATATTTGAGGATGAAGATGAGAGAAGCGATAGTAGAAGAACAAGTGTTTTGGATTTTGTCACATGTGCAGAGAGGATCAGCAGATATTTGGAAAGAGAATGTAATAGGGGAACTGGAGGTGGGAGAAATGGAATATGAAACAGCAGAAGAATTTTTGACAGTATTAAAGAAGGAGTTTGGTGGAGGAGAAGAAGAAGCAGTAAAGGCGACAGAGCTGAGGAAGCTGGAGCAAGAAGAAAGGACAATGGAAGAGTTTGTACAAGAGTTCAAGAGAGCAGCGAGAGGAAGCAGATATGAGAGAAGGCTATTAGTAGAAGAATTCAAGAGGGGAATGAATGGGGGAATTAGAAGAAAGTTGATAGAGGTGAAAAACCCGCTGGCCTCCATTAAACAGTAGTACAAGAGGACAATGGCCCTTGACAGAAATTGGAGAGAGAGTAGAAGAGAGAAGAAGAGATTGAGGGAAAAGAAGGAAATGATGGAAGGTGCTCCAAAGCAGGAGCAAAAACAGAATATGCCATAATTATTAGTGTGGCAAAGGAGGTAACAGCTTCCTTAGCAGGCAACAACAGAGTCTGCTCCAATAAAAGGGATAGAAAGGACAAATGCAGTAGTAGTCAGAGGTGCAGGGCAGGGGTAAGAACAGGGCACAGAGGTTTCTCCTAGACAGAATTCTTATGCTATGGAGATAGATAGGGGGAGGAACTGTTATGCCTGTGAAGGTTTTGGGCACATGGCCCATCATTGTAGGAACAGGGGAAGAGTGATGAGGAGAGTAGAAATAGGTGGAGGAAGATTTGAGGGCAACATTGAACAAATAGGATATTTAAAAGAGGTGGAGAACTTAGAAGCCCTTGACTAAGTTCTTGTAATAAGTTTAGTATATTAGCTACAGAAATAAATGCTGATATATCTGAATCAGAGGGAACTAAGAAGGAGATGAAAGTGAGGAAAGTGGGGGAAAAGACATTAAGAGAAGTAACCGTAAAAATCGGATTGGAGAGAATAGACACATAGGAAGGGATTATAGTGGAAGCACTGTTAGATAGTAGGGTGACAGGGTTGGTAATGAGTTTGGAGTTTGCAAGAAAGCAGGATTTTAAGTTGAAAAAGCTGGAGAGACCAATAAATGTGAGAAATGTGGATAGATCATTGAACAAGGAGGGGCCCATAGTGCATATGGTGGAAGTTAATATCTATTATCAGAGACATAAGGAGAGGACGGAGATTGATATAATTGGAGGACAGAAGTGGACTGTGATCTTGGAAATGCCATGGCTAGTATACCACAATCCAGAAATAGATTGGAGAATAGGAGAGGTGAAGATGACAAGGTGCCCAGAGGAATGTGGGAAGCAGTAGAGATCAGTACAAGGGAAGTTGGGGTGGGAAAAGCAAAAGAAAGAAGAAGCGAAGAAAGAAGCAGGGAAAAGGAGAGAAGAAAAAAAGAAGAAGAAGAAGCAGAAAAAGGAAAAGACAATAGAGATAAAGAAAGTAGCAGAGGAATGAGAGATATGGGATGAAAAATAAAAAGCAGCAAAATCCGAGATGGAGGCAAAAAAGTTAGTGCCAGAAAAATTTCGTAAATGGATAAAAGTGTTTGGGAAGAAACAATCAGAGAGGATGCTAATGAGGAAGGTATAGAACCACACAATAGATGTAAAGGAAGGATTTGTACCAAGGAAGGGGAAGGTGTATCTACTGTCAAGAGAGAAAAGGGAAGAGGTAAGAGAATTTGTAAAAGAGCAGTTGAGAAAGGGATACATTTAGCCATCAAAATCACTACAAACAGCACTGGTATTCTTTGTAGGGAAGAAAGATGGAAAGGAATGGATAGTGCAGGACTACAGGTATTTGAATGAGTGGACAATAAAGAACAACTATCTACTCCCATTAATATCAGATGTCTTGGAGAACATTGGGATGAAGAAGATTTTTACAAAGATGGATTTGAGGTAGAGATATAACAATGTGAGGATTAAGGAGGGAGATGAGTGGAAGATGGCATTCACCACACCAGAGGGGTCCTTTAAACCTATGGTGATGTTTTTTGGGTTGACTAACTCCCCAGCAACATTTCAGACAATGATGAATGAATTATTGAGGGATTTAATTAACACAGAAAAGGTGGTGGCATTTATTGACAATGTAATAGTAGGAATGGAGATGGAAGAAGTGCATGACAAGATAGTGGTGGAAGTAATTAGGAGGCTAGAGGAGAATGATCTATATGTAAAACCAGAGAAGTGCAGATAGAAGGTCAGGGAGGTAGGATTCTTGGGAGTAGTAATAGGACCAGAGGGAATTAAGATGGAAGAAGAAAAGGTGAAAGGAGTATTAGAGTGGCTGATGCCCAAATGTGTCAAGGATGTACAGAAGTTTTTAAGATTGGCAAATTATTATTGTCAATTTATTGAAGGCTTCGCATTCATAGCTAGGCCTCTACATGATATGGTGAAGAAGGACAAGAAGTGGGATTGGACAGAGAAACAGAAGAAAGCATTTAAAGAGTTGAAAGAAAAATTCACAAAAGAGCCAGTGTTAGCAGCACTGGACTTAGATAAAAAAGATGAGAATAGAAGTAGGTGCATTAGACTATACTACAGGAGGGATGTTATTAATAGAGTGTAAAGATGGATTATGGAGACCAGTGGCATTCCTTTCCAAATCTTTGAATGAAATGGAGAGGAACTACGAAATCCATGATAAAGAGATGTTAGCTATCATAAGAGGATTGGAGAGTTGGAGGCATCTATTGGAGGGAGCGCAATCCAAGTTTAAGATCTGGACAGATTATAAAAATTTGGAGTATTTGATGAAAGCGCAGAAGTTGAATCAGAGACAGATGTGATAGGCATTGTATTTATCAAGGTTTGATTTTATATTAAAGCATGTTCTAGGAACGAAGATGGGGAAGGCAGATAGATTAAGTAGGAGATCAGACTGGAAAGTAGGTGTAGAAAAAGACAATGAGAACCAAGTATTTATAAAGGACAATTTGATTTGTAGTCTACAAGAAGTAGTAATAGAAGAACCTGAAGTAGATATAATAGAAAAGATAAAAAAAGCCAGGAGTAAAGATGAAGATGTAGTTAGAGTAGTAGAAGAGATGAAGAAAGCGGAAGTGAAGGAGTTACAAGGTAATGAGTGAAAGATAGAAGGGGATTTAGTGTTAAAAGAGGGGAAGGTGTATATGCCAAAGAATAAAGAATTAAGGGCAGAAGTAATCCAGTTACATCATGATGTACTAGCAGTTGAATATAGAGGAAGATGGAAAATGGTGGAATTGGTTACAAGGAATTACTGGTGGCCAGAGGTGACAAGAGATGTGGGGAGGTATGTGGAAGGGTGTGATTTGTGTTAGCAAATGAAGAATAGAACAGAAGAAGTAGCAGAGAAGTTAAAGTTGGAGAAAGTCCCAGAAAAGCCATAGACGCACATATCAGTAGACTTTATTACTAAGTTACCAACAGTTGCAGGGAAAGATGCAATCTTGGTAGTTTGTAATAGGCTATCAAAGATGATGCATTTTGTAGCCACTACAGAAGGGACAATAGCAGAAGGGTTAGCAAGACTCTTCAGAGATAATGTATGGAGACTACATAGATTACCAGAAAGTGTGGTGTTGGACAGAGGACCACAGTTTGCAGCAGAATTGACCAAAGAGTTGAATAGGATGTTAGACATTAAAACAAAACTGTTGACAGCATTCCATCCTCAGATGGATAGATAAATGGAGCGCATGAACCAGAAGTTAGAGCAGTATCTCTGGTTCTTTGTAGACCATAGGCAAAAGGACTGGCCAGAGTGGCTAGCTTCAGCAGAATTCGCAATAAATAATAAAGCCCATTCAACAACAAAGGTATCTCTGTTTATGGTAAATTATGGTAGGGAATTGAGAATGGGAGAAGATATTAGGAGGAAAGGAAAAGTGGAAAAGGCAACGGAATTTGTGGAGAAATTAAAAAGAGTGCAAGAAGAAGTGGGGGCAGCATTAAAAAAGACTCAAGAAGAAATGAAGAGATATACAGATAGAAACAGAAAGGAAACAGAGGAATGGAAGAAGGAAGATAAGGTAATGCTGAGTACAAAATACTTGGTATTTAAAGAGAGACCAGTATGCAAGTTGGTAGAAAGATATTGTCACAAACTTCATTCAGCTTGTATCTTCACAGCTAGTGGACTGGTTTTCACAAAGTAAGTTGCACTGGAAAGCCCCAAATGAGGGCTATCCACATATGTGTGGGATACACAAAAGTGACAACAAATGACTGAGATATCAGGCCATCAGTAGCTGTAAAAGCTTTGTCTGCTAATATCTCATGAATGGCTGAATGGATTTGCACGATTGAACTTATGTTGAAAAGTGCTCATCAATTTGTTTCCAATGGTATATGATGCGTCTCAAAGCAATAAGTATTGGTAGAGATACAGGCATATCAATGTAGTGACATAATTAGTTACCTTCTAAAATTAGCCTGACAGCTGCTATGACAGCTGACAGCTCCCATCAGGTACGAGTTTTGATCATGTGATGGCAACAGCTTGCGCACGGACCATCACTCTTTTGTATATATATTTCTGTGTCTAAGGGCTAAACCTCAGACTTAACAATGTCAATTATTCTTATTGATACTTTCCATCATCTATCATCATCACATCCTTATACTGAACCTCTGAAACACCATTAAGTTCAAGTATCACAACCAGTGAGTATCTTATTTGTGATAGTTTGTTAAGTCTATTCTTGTGCCCCCCATTGTTGCTGTAATAGAGCATGGGTGGAGTGTTTATTTCAGATGTGAGATCTGGGGAATCTTTTGGAGGAGGTTGCTGTTTCTGAAAAGAACAGTGACTTTTCTCAGACTCAGAACAAAGCTGCTGTAATAGGGCTAAGTTCTTGTGGAGAAGACCTTTGGTCTTTTGACCTTAGGGGCAGTCTTAGGATAGCCTTAATCTAATCCCTTATTTGCCTATTCTCAGGTGTAAGAGGGGTATACTCCCACTGAGCTGGGAACAGGTTTAGTGAGGAGACTTTGTGTCTTACTCAGCCATGAGACATCTTTTAGATGTTTTTGACGGTAAGCTAACCTGAGTGACCTAAGGTTTGTGTAACACATTCCTGACAACCTTTGTAGTATGGCTGGAACCACATTGAGATCTGATACTCTTCCTCCATAAGCCAGTGAGAGAAACTGGATATGACATTGACTCTCTCCTATTAAGATCCATATCATATGAAAGAACACTTTTTGTTCTTCTACCCATACACTTTATCTGCTGAAATAGGGATATTGTGCTCACATTTGCCACCCAAGTCATGCCTGCCATTAGAAAAAACACCAACATTATTTTTGCCAAAAATGAAGTTACTGGAGAAAGAGAAACATTCAAACTTTCTTCTACTGCATGAGAAATATTCAAAAATATAGGGAAAAGAAGGATGGTAAAATACATCCTCACACCACCTCTCACCACTTACACTCTGTTGAAAGAAGAGTCATAGGAGTTGGTAAAACAACATGAAGAACATGCTCAAAACTTATTGCTATTAGCTTGATTAAGTAAAGAAAGAAGAAGTCTTTTAGACTGGATTGAACAACTACTAACTCTACTTATTGATCACATTGATCACCAGCCTACTTTTTCACCTCCTGTACCATCTCACTTACATTTCCATCAAAACAAAAAACTTCTTTGAATAAAGGAGTATAACAAGATTTTGGAACCAACTTTAGATCGAATATCACCATTTTTTATAAAGATAAGTGAAACCAAGATCTGGGCAGAGGATTCACAGTATGATCCTCTATGGGAGTGGTTTAACAGATTGCAGGATATTACTTTAGAATTGGATGAGGTTGGACATAAATTAACATCAAAAGAGTGGAGACTTTTAAAGGGTGCTTGTAAACGTTTAAAAAAAGTAGACTTCTCATGTCCAGCAACCAGAGTACCTGAAATTTGTAAAACTCTACTGGAGTTAAATATTTCTATCCCCTAAATAGATGACTAGAATAGTATTGGTGTATAAAATTGGCATTTAAAGGCTAAAATTGGCGTTTTTATCCTTTTACCCCCTTGAAAACATACTCAAGAGTCCATATTAATCAAGTAAATTAGAAATGTCGACCTTCAACAATTTTGCTACCAACTTCAACATTACTGACTTTGCTGCTACAACTTGG
>JAJOHK020001423.1:0-13649 GCA_022457215.2 Leucocoprinus gongylophorus | reverse complement strand
TCACTAATTTATATTGCTGGTTCATCTTCAATTACTTAGACATTGTCATTCTATTGATATGCCTCACCCAGAAGGACATCCCTTGGAAGTTTGACTCCTCTTGTTGTAATGCTTTCAACTCTCTCAAGAAGGCATTCACCTTTGCTCCCATCCTCACTCATTGGATTTCTAATGCTCAACTTATCATGGAAACTAATGCTTTGGACTATGCTCTTGCTGCAATCCTTTTCATTGTTAACAAAGAAAATAAAGTTCATCCAGTGGTCTTTCACTTCTGAACTTTCACCATAGTGGAGTTGAACTATGATACACATGATAAGAAATTGCTTGCTATTTTTGAAGCTTTCAAGATTTGGTGATATTACTTGAAAGGTCCAGCCTATCCCATCAACATTGTTATGGATCATAAAAATCTTGAGTATTTTTCTACTACCAAGGTGTTGACCTAGAGGCAAGTGCAGTAGTCTGAGTACTTCTCCAAGCTCAACCTTATCATCAGGTTCCGTCCTAGTCATCTTGACATTAAACTGGATGCTCTCACTAGATAATAGGATATCTATCCTAAAAGAGGGAATACTGGCTATACTACAGTTAATTCTCATAACTTCAAACCCATCTTCACTCAACAACAATTAGTAGCCTCTATATGAGCTACTGTCCTCCTTTTCTCTTCTTTCTATACAGCTACAGTCATGGATCTGGACATCCTATATTGAAACATCCTTTTAGCTCTCTCTAGTAACTTAATTGTGACAAAACACATTTCTGCAGATAGCCAGTAGTCTACAGATCTAAATGGTCTTCTTTTCCTTGACAACAGAATCTATATACCATCTACTGGTAATCTCCATACATATGTTCTCTAGTATAATCATGATCACATCCTTACTAGATATTATGGTCAAAATAAAACACTGGAATTAATTCACTATGGATATTTCTGGCCCAGCCTCCACGTTGATGTACAACAATTTTGCAAGTCCTATGTCACTTGTATGCAATCCAAGCCACAACATCACAAGCCCTACAGATCTCTCAAACAACTCTTTATCCTCAAATGACTATGAAATTCCATTTTTATGGACTTCATCAAAAAACTTCTGTCATCTTCTAAGTTTAACATTATCTTGGTCATAGTCAACCAGCTTACCAAGCAGGCAATATTCATCTCTGCCAACAACACCATCATATCTGTGGACTTGGCATATCTGTTTGTTCTTTATGTGTTTTCAAAACATGGTATTCCTTCCCATATCACCTCTAACAGAAGCTTGGAGTTTGTGTCAAACTTTTTCTGATCTTTAGGCACTGCTTTGGATATGCAGCTTCACTTCACTTCAGGCTACTACTCTGAAGATGATAGACAAACCAAATGCACAAATCAGACTCCCAAGCAATATCTCCATATATATTGTAACTTCCAGCAAGACAACTGGTCTGAACTCCTACCCTTTGTGGAGTTTGTCTACAATAATACCCCAAGTGCTACTACTAGTGTTTTTCCATTCTTCACTAATAAGAGATATTATCTATCAAGATCACAAAAAGTGGACTTAGTTTCTTTTTATTTTCTTTCTCATTTTCTTTGATTTATTTTCCATTTTTTCTATTTTTAAAACTCTGGGGATAGGGTTAGAAGTGATCAGTCATGCTGTCACATCAGTCACATCTGATGGTGTGACCACAATATTGATCATAGGACTTAAGAGAAAGAAGTAGAAGGTTGTGGAACAAAGTGATATCATACAACATGGACATCATATGTTGACCTCATGCCTTATACATGGTCATTTAGGGTAGAGTGCACAGTACTTAGCACAGACCATCTGTAGGAGTATATAAGGTAGACTATTTTGTAAAGAGCTCTCTATTGAGTTCTCTTGTGTTTCTCTAATATAAGAGTTGTTCTTCTATCCAACCCTAAGAATCTAAAATCATAACATCATCCAAACATCACTGTTCACCCCAAACACAATATTGCTTTTTCCCAAGCCTACAACTTTACTGTAGATCTTGATGAGTTACAGAGTACCCTTAAAGCTAAAATCTCTGTAGCCTAACAGTGTTATCAGAAATCTGCTGATATGCAATATTCCCCTACTTCTGATTTCAAAGTAGGTGACAAAGTCTTTGTCAAGGCTCAGTTCTTCTAAACCACTCACATTCAGCCTTCAAAGAAACTCTCTAAAAAATACCTTGGACCCTATGAAATCATTGCCTAGCCTAGTATTCTATCATTCACTCTTCATCTTCCAGAGTCCATATGCTCTGTTCACCCAGTTTTCCACATGTCTATGCTCAAACCTGCTATATCTAACTCTTTTTCTGAGAGAACACAACTGGCCCCCACTCTAGTTATAATTGACAGAGAATCCAAATATGAAATTTTTTGGATAGTGAATTCTAAAATTGATTACTGACAGACATGCAAACTCCTATACAAGGTGATCTAGCTAGAGTATAAAGACACTGGAGATGAATCAGAATAGATCCCTATATTAGAACTCACCCATGCCTCCAACTTGGTATCTGATTTCTACATTGTATATCCTAACAAGCCTGGTCCACTCCCTTTGTTCTGATCACGCTATTACACTTGTTTCCTATCTCTATGCATTTTCCAACAGGGATTTTCTTAGTATATTCTGTCTACTTATTCTTATTAACTCCTAGCTTCCATGCACTTTTCGGGGTTTCTTTTCAAAACTTTCAGACTTATTTTTATTTTATTTCTTGATTTTCTTACTTACACATTTAAATTACAAAACAAAATAAAAAATTAAAAGTAAACTAAGAAAACAAAACTATTATACTAACAAAAGGCAGACAACAGAGTTTTCTCCTTCTGATCTTCCCCAGGACCATTCTCAGACTCTTTCTCATCATTTCTGTTATCCTCCTTCTTGTTCTCTTCTTTCAAGCCCCATCTCCATTCCATTATAGCCCCAATTCTCTCCATCTAGGCCATATTTCTCTCTTAGCCCTCTACTAAGTCCCAGAGGGACTTTCCAACTTCTTGGTACTCCTCTATGAATTCTTAGAATACCTTTTCAATAGTACTTAGAACACTGCCATAAGTGAAGATCATGGCTAAAGTGTTAGTGTTGGTATGGGGGACACACTGTTGCTTGATAGCAATGTATCCAGTATATGCTAGAAACCAGCTAAGGGAAAGCTATCAGTAAAAAAGAAAACATAAAAGAAAAATTCTTTACTCACCTTGAATTGTGCACCAAGCAGTCCTGCCCTGTGTGTATATATCTTTTATAGGGGTTAGTATCTCCCAGCTTTGTTGTGGCAACCACTTATCACAACTGTCAAGATCGTCAACAGTGGACTTTAATTTTATTTTATTTTTCTTTTTTTTCTTTTTCTCTGTCTTTCTTTCTTTCTTTCTTGTTTCTATTTTTAGAACAGCTCGGGTTAGGGTTAATTGGTCACGCTGTCACATCAGTTACTAGTTGATGGCGAAGTCACAAGACTGATCACAAGACTTGGGAGAACTTAGTAGAAGATTCGAGAACAAGTGACGTCATACAACATGGACACCACATGTTGGCCTCATGTATTACTCATGGTCATTTAGGGTAGGGTGCACAGTAGTTAGCATGGACCATGGGGATTAGTATATAAGGTAGACTACTCTGTACTTGGAACTCTATCGAGTTCTCTTGTGTTACTCAATACAAGAGTTGTCTTATTATCCCACTCTAAGGATTTTAAGTCATAACAACAACAGCAAATGATAATACAAGCGAATAGATCTTAAAGTGAATATAATGTGGAAAGTTTACAAAAGAACTCAACAAGGAGTCTCTGCTAAATTAGAGTCCTTTATATATAAAATCCTCATGGTCCATACTACTAATAATTAACTCTGCTCTTATATCTATGCTTCTTTCTCATGTTTGCCTCAAAGCCACCATATTGTATACATATGCCTTGACATCATTTTCTAGATCCTTCTACCATATTCTAGTCTTATGATATCACATCATGTAACATGTCATGTGACTGCAGTGTCACATGCCTCTTCATTGTCAAAAATAAAAATAAAATAAAATTCCTATAAAGTCAGAAAAATAAAAGAAAATAAAATAAAAATTGTTAATGTCCAAAGCATCTTATAACAAACTTAACCCTAATGTCTCCTTGGTACCTTGCTGGTTGTTTTTCTTTAGCCTTTTTGGAAGGCTGGCAGTCTACATCATTTCCTGATAGTGCTTCTTTGTGTTTAGGTTCTATAATCTGGGATCCTTTAGCATTCTCCAAAAGAGTAGCTTCTTTCTCTAACACCTTGTCTTAGAGTTGTTAAAGATACTCCAACATTTTTTTCTTCTTCTTCTCTTTTGCAACTCTCCTCTTCTTAGCTTCCTCCTTCACTTTTGCCTTAGCTTCCTTCCTTGCCTTCTAAGCTGCATGCTCAGCCCAATGAGACTTCACTACTTCTTTCAGTTGGACCAGGAGCCACTACTCCTCCTTATGTCTCCATTATATTTCTTGCTACTACTTTTCAAGCACTTTAGCATTGTTTTGGAAAATGTTGGAGGGAGTGGAAAAAGACATAATGATATAGAAGCAAAGGCAAAAACTTTTCTTTTTCATTTATGTATTGTTGACCTAGGTACTATTATGGGATTTTTGAATAAATTTAATAAGACTTCAAAGGCTTAGTTCTAAGGAGGGAATACTGTCATATGCCAAGTCTATCCATCTAGAACAATACATTCTTGTAGTATACTTCTTGTCAACAGCTAAATCTGAATAAAGCCTGCCTTCCATATGTGGACTTCATTCCCAGTGTGAACTACACTTGACAGTATTATCAGACTTACTCTGAGTAGAGGTTTTAGTGTTGAGACACTGACAGGGATAACTCTGCCCTAGAAAACCAAGTCAAATAGGAGTATCTCCATCATAGAAGACAGAATACCTGAATGGCTGCATCACTATTATTAGATATATTGCAAGAAAGATGGGCTTTATTCAAATTTAGCTGTTAACAAGGAGTATACTGTGGGGATGTATTGTTCTAGACAGGTGGACTTGGCATATGACAGTATTTCCCCCTTAGGACTAAGCCTTTAAAGTCCTATTGAGTTTTTTTGGAGTTGAACTGTGCTTGACTGTTATGATTGACACCTCCTGAAGAAAGCATGGACATGGGTAAAGGGTATAACAACATGATTGGCTGCGCCATAGATGTCTCAGTCAGTGCCTCATATAGTAGGTGCCACAACCTGGCCTAGTCCTCATTGTTTCCTCACATCTTCCTCATGTATTCAATCTCATGTATTTCTCATGGCTTTATGGACTAATCGTATATATAGCATAGATACATACCTGTATCCTTACACTTTATCATTTATATCAAATCCCTTATACTTCCTTAAGTCTTTGCCTTAGTTGCAATCTGAGCTCAAGCTTAAGGTCGTTACATTTGATAAAGTGTCAACGAGCTCACCTTGCAAGAGAGGTGCAGTAGGACAAACCTATGAATGAAATGAGACAGTGTTATCTGTCGAGAAAACAAAACATGTGTAGCAGTAGCTACAAGAAGTCAAGACAAGTTCAAGAAGAATAAATGATATAGAGGCATTGTCAGAATGACTGGAATCCTTACAGATCAACAAAGAAGCCTCAATAAGCAATGAATGAACAGACACAGAGATGTTAGTAGCACCAGTAACAACAAACCAAGAAAACGGACAGACAGGATTGCCTAAGAATATAGTCCCAAATCCAGGGTGGTTTGACAGCAACTGAACAAAATTTGAAGACTGGTGGAGAAAGATACGACTATTCCTTAAGAGCAATAGGGTTATCAAGACTGATAACAGGATCACAGCAATCCTAGCTCATCTCAGAGGAGATGTAGCAGGAATCTATGCACAGAAGAAGCTCGACGAGCTAGACAAAGAATTAGGAACCCAAGATTGGGAAAATTTTGTGAAAGAAATCAAAACAACATTCAGCACATTATCAAGACAATCTTAGGATATCTACCCATAACAATGCCAGAGACCTTGAAAGAGTGGAAGGTGGCAATAACATCAGTGGGACAAGGATATGAGTCAACAGAAGGATGGCACGACTACAAAACGAGTACAGGAACCACATATGGTGGTAGAGGACAGCTGATGGACATTGGGAAGTCCAACAAGAACTTCAAAGACAAGAAGCCTAAGTGCTTCAACTACAACAAGTACAGATACATAGCAAAAGATTGTCAATCAGAAAAGAAGGAACGAGAAACACGAATATGCTTCAAATGCGACAAGAAGGAATATATTGCCAAAGATTGCAAAGGCAAACAGACAATGAAGAAATGAAAAGTACAGAAAGATTCAGACAAAGAAGACAAGGATAAGGAATAGGATTTTGGCAAAAATCTCGAGTAGGCATGGTACAAGAGACCTCCCATGTAAACTCCCAGAATAATAAATATATTATTCTGAATTGCCGAACTAGTGAAGGAAAGAAGGAGTTAAACATGCAAGCAGACATTAAAATGAAAAACAGCAAGAAATTGAAGGTTAAAACATTGGTGGATTCAGGATGCACACATACCGGAATTGACGAACAGTTGGTCAAGGAAAAAAGGATTCAAACCAAGCCAATAGACTTTTTGTTCGAGATATTCAATGCCGATAGAATAAAAAACAGAGAGATAACCAAGGTGGCACCTCTGGAAATCAAAATTAATGGACACAAGGAAACTTTGGAAGCAGTAGTAACAGATCTGGACGGAATGGACATATTCTTAGGGCATGACTGGTTGGTCAAACATAACCCAGAAGTCAACTGGAAGAATAGAGTTATCAAGTTCACAAGATGTCCAGGAAATTGTATAATGAAATACCAAGACATACGATTCAATTCTAGAAGAACCAAGGCAACAAAAACAATGGACACAATGAAGGAACAGGACAATGGGGAAATCAGAAAGGAACTGGACAAGACAAATCCAGAAGATTTACCAGAATATATTCGACCATTTACATACCTATTCAACAAGAAGAAATTCGAAAAGCTACTAGAAAGGCGCGAATGGGATCACAAAATAAATCTAACAGACGAAGTCCCAAAGGAATTAAACACAAAGGCCTATGCAATGATGCTCAAAGAAGAGAAAGCTCTAAACTAGTGGCTAGATGAACAACTCAAGGCAGGACTCATCATAGAATCAAAGTCAAGATATGCAGCACTATGTTTCTATATCTTAAAGAAGGACAGTTTATTACGGTTGGTTCAAGATTACAGGAAGTTAAACCAAGTCACAATCAAGGACAAAACACCACTATCTTTGATTGGAGAAGTAATTGACAAACTCAAGAAGGCAAGATACTTCAACAAGCTGGATTTTATTTGGGGATATAACAACATATGAATCAAAAAGGGAGACGAATGGAAGGCCGCATTCCTGACCAACAAAGGATTGTTCAAACTTTAAGTGATATACTTTGGACTGTGCAACTCACTGGGAACTTTTCAATAGATGATAAACAGTATTTTTCGAGAACTACTTCATGAAGGAGTATTAGTGAACTACATGGACGACTTCGTGATACTAGCAAAAACAATGGAAAAACTAGAAGAACAAACAATCAGATTCTTGAAGATAGCAGAGAAGCACAATCTGTGTTTCAAAAGATCGAAATGCGACTTCAACATGAAGGAAATCCTTATCTTAGGAGTGGTTATTGGCAAAGGACAAATTCAAATGGAACAAGAAAAGATCAAGGCAGTGAAAGAATAGAAGACACTAACAAAAGTAAAGGACGTGGAAAGCTTCCTAGGATTCACAAATTTTTATTGATACTTTATACAAAACTTCAGTCACACTGCCAAGCCATTAAACAAACTAAAAGGCAAGAAAAAGTGGAGATGGGAAAAGAAACATCAAAGAGCGTTTGAAGAACTCAAAGAGAAGATCACAAGTCAACCGGTATTGGCCTTACCCAGGAGAGAAGGAAAATTCAGGGTAGAAATGGACACTTCAGGACATACAATTGGAGGAGTACTTTCCCAAGAGAAAGAAGGGAAATAGAAACCCATAGCATTTTTATCAAAGACAATGCAACTAGCAGAATGAAACTATGAAATTTACAATAAAGAACTACTAGTAATAGTAGAAGCTTTGGCTAAATGGAGACAATATCTGCTAGATGCAGCAGAAATATTCGAAATATAGATGGATTACAAGAATCTGAAATATTTCTGGAAACCTCACAAGCTAAACGGATGACAGGCAAGATGGTATCTGAAGTTGCACTATGACTTTGTACTACGACATATTTCAGGGAAGACAAATATGAAAGCAAACATCCTATCGAGAAAGGACCAAGTCAATACAAAAAAGACAACAAGGATGTGCAATTACTGAAGGATGAGATGTGGACAAGAAAAACCACTATCAAGATTACGATGTTGGGAAGAAAAACAATGACAGAAGAAAGTGATATAATCAAGAAAATCTGGAAGAATAATATAAGAGAGAAGGAGATTCTTCAAGCATTGGAAAAGAAAGATGGACTAGCATAGGAAGAAAATGAAGTAGTATACATAGAAGGGAGGATTTATGTGCCAAATAACAAGAGTCTTAGAGAAGAAATCTTGAAGGAACATCATGACTGTTATAAGATGAGAGTGTGGACAGACTTTGGCTAGGATTAGGGTTAGCTGGACATATATAAGTATTATAATTATTAGTCTACAACGGATGGAGAGCACGTGACCTGGAAGTCATGTAATAGAGTCTAGAGCGGTTTGGAAGGACTTAGGGTCTAGAAGGATTGGGAAGAGTCTAGATGGAGTTAGAATTAGGAGATGACGTCAAGGGACATGAGTTCCTCATGGTGTACACATAGTGTGCACATGTATAGCAGAGATTAAAGGTATGACGTCAGGGCACATGTAGGAAGTATGGTGGCCTTAAGGTAGACACATGGAGGATGAGTAATAGACATGAGGTAGAGGCATGGACTTAAGGGCCAGATAAATATTGTTGTAGCACGGACCACCTGTAAGTTATATGAATAGAGGAGCAATGCAGCAAGGGCTCCTTATCGAGTACTCTTGTAATTCCCCCATTTGTTACTTGATAGCCCTACTGAGAGCTTTGCTCGTTGTGAGATCATTTGTCCTTGAGTGACGAGTGGTTGCTACAACAATGACCCAGCAGATATTGAACACCCAGGTTAACACAGAATGCTGGAACTACTCAAGAGAACATATTGGTGGCCAGAACTTAAAGAAGATATCAAGAAATACATGCAAGGATGCCTTAAATATCAATAAAATAAAGTTCAACACCAATAGAAAGTGGGCAAATTACATCCATTGGAAATCCCAAAAAGACCATGGCAAGAGATTAGTATCAACATGATAGGACCATTACCAAACTCAAATGGAATGGATGCCATACTAGTTATTGTGGATCGATTCATGAAGATGATTAGGCTTAAAGCAATGACAACAAACATTTCATTAGAAGGAATTGCCAAAATCTACAGAGACAAAATATGGAAACTACATGAAGTACCAAAGACGATTCTTAGCAACTGAGGACTGCAATTTGCATTGAAATTCATGGAAGAGTTAACTAAAGTACTGGAAACCAAAAGAAAACTATCTATGGCATACCATCCTCAAACCGATGGACAAACTGAAAGAATGAACTAGGAAATAGGAATGTTCTTAAGGTATTACGTAAACTACCAACAAGACAACTGGACAGAATGGTTGGCTACAGTGGAATTTTCATATAATGACAAGAAGCACATAGCAACAGACAGAACACCATTCGAATTGAACTTTGGAAGACACCCTTGGAAAGGAGACCTCATGGTTCAAACAGGGATTCCACAAGTAGAAGAATTCATAAAAAACCTACAGAAGAGCTAGGAACACACTACATATGCAATAGAAGAAACTCAAAGGAACATGAAATGGCAATTTGACAAAAAGAGAAGAAATCCTCAAGGACTAAAGACAAGTGACCACATGTGGCTGGAAAACAAAAATATCTATTCAAATTGACCTTCAAAAAAGTTGAATAATAAAAGATACAGACCCTTTAGAATTGCAAAGGACATTGGTTCAGGAGCATTTCAGCTAGAACTTCTGGAGGGGTGGATGATTCACAATGTCTTCAACGAGGACCTTCTGACATGATGTGTAGAGCCAAAGTTCAAAGAACAACACAAGGATCTAGCACCTTCCCCAATGATTATCAATGAGGAAGAAGAATACGAAGTAGAAGAAGTTAGGAAGTATAGGAAACAAGGAAGAGGAACACAATACTTGGTGCATTGGAAAGGTTACGGAGACAAACATGACCAATGGATAGCAAAATCAGGGTTACCACATGCAAAACAGGTGATAAAAGACTATTGGACAAAGTATTTGAGTTGAAACCTATAAAAAGGGGGGGTAAAACTCCACTTGGACAGCACAAGAAATCACTCAAATTCTAAAAGCAACTTCACAAACAATATGTCTTTCCGAAACACAAACAACAACTACACCACAGCACCTACTTCCCCTAACCCATATATCTCACGAAAACTTAACAATATAGATCAAGCCCAAGTAATGAAGAAAGAACAAGAAGACTAGATGAGGTTATACCACAAAACATTAAAGAGGTTGGAAACAATGATCGATGTACAAAGGATGGCAAAGGATATCAAGAAGTTAGCAGAAGAGATGAACACCATGTTAATGGAGATGGAAGGCACGGTTTTGACAGCAAGCATTAACAATTGAGTCATGAATGTTACAAACATCACTCAAATATCAGAAGATCTTCGGTATTTGGTTCAAAGCAATATAGATGAACGAGCATTCCAAGTACAAAGAATGCTAGCCAATGAACTGGATCACTATAAAGAAAAGAGCAATAACTATGTGGACAGCAATATCAAAGAAATCCAAGAACTATATATGAATGAGGAAATAAAAGAAGAAAAGGAAGTAGTGGAGAACAAAGAAGTCATACTGGTCTGACCATACGAGGTTTCATCAATAACAACATCATCCTCCACAACAAGCTTTATATTAGATGAAATAGAAAACCTCGCCAAGTACATGAAATTTGCAAAGACTCCATCACAAACAAGAATATTCTGACCACTGCCATATTATCAATCCCTTAAATCTAGAGGAGAACAAGATCTAGAATTTTGGAAAGAAGTAGCAACTACATTCTTGGATAGGAAAAGAAACACTGATACATCAAGAAACGGGTGTCAAATACCAATGTATCAAGGAGGTCTACTGCATGAACCATACTTTGTAGCCATCGACAACAAGAATCAAGTAATCATAGGCTCTAGCAAAAAGATAGTGGCCACACATGTGGTAGGAGAGTTGGAAGTCTTGGTCTGATTCATGGGGACAAGAATTCTGAAAAGGGGGTATTATTATGATCGACGCCTCCTGGAGAAAGTATGGACATGGGTAAAGGGTATAACGACATGATTAGCTGTGCCATAGATGTCTCAGTCAGTGCCTTATGTAGTAGGTGCCACAATCTGGCCTAGCCCTCATTGTTTCCTCACATCTTCCTCATGTATTCAATCTCATGTATTTCTCATGGCTTCACGGACTAATTGTATATATAGCATAAATACATACCTGTATCCTTATACTTTACCATTTATATCAAATCCCTTATACTTTCTCAAGTCTTTGCCTTAGTTACAACCTGAGCTCAAGCTTAAGGTTGTTACATTGACAACTAGAAGTGGTTGGGAAGTGTAAATGAGAGAACAGGTGTTATCTGTAGGTTAGAATAGATGTGGCTAGAACAGAGTATGACAATAACTATAGTTATGTGCCTTGTCATATATCCTAGTAACACTACATGTTATATAATCTCTCACATAGATACTTAGTATACATTATCACAAGACTAAAGCTAAGAGTAAGATGTCAACACTTTTGATCTTATGATTAATTAGTTCTAGTAATGTCTTTATACAAAAAAGTCTAAGAATGATATTCAAGGGAGTGTGTTATAACAACCACAAGTTAAGATAACTTAAGGGCTAGATTTAAGTAATAATTCAGAGAAGATAACTTTTATGGGAATCACAAGAGGGACTCAACAAAGAGTCCTTACTCTATTCCTATACTATATACTATTATTAAATGTTTTGTATGTATCTTAATGTATATATATTTACAATGTCATTTTTACTAGAAGAGCTGCTTCTTGCCATGTGTTCCATGACACATTATGTGCTATGTTATGCCATATGACCTTGGTCACATATTCTATCATCCAAGAAAGGAAAAATAAAGAAAGAGATATAAAGTCAATGTTAGAGTGACTAGCCCAGTCTGTGGGGTTTTATGGACTTTGACAATCTCCAGAGACTCCTAAGCCATATCATCCATAACTACCAAGTACACAACCCACTTCTAGGGAATCCTAAGAGAACATGATGAAGTTCCCTAGAGGCAACAACTACTCTAAATACTTGAGAAGTCCATTCTAATCAGATAGAACATCAGGTGTTCCTGGAGCACTTACTAACCTAACTACAGAATGATAGAGCCAGGTGGTCATGAACCTTGATGGAGGGACCTCAAACATTGCAGGACAGTGGGAGTTCATTGGGCAATGCCAGGAGGAAATGGGTTGTTATGATCATAAGGACATGAGTGGGGGGTCTGTTAGGGTTTGTGGCAGGATTGAGACTTGAGATTTAAGAGAAGAAAGACCTGTGGGGTTGACAACAGACATTGGTGGTGTTGGTGACTTGGATTTGGTGAAGTGGCAGGTCCCTTTACAGTCAAGGGAAATAGAGAAAAAGTCAGAATTTAAGGGTTTTGAGTGAATCATAACAGAGTGGCACAGTCAAGGTACATCATCTTATCTCTATCTTAGTACAGAGCTAGGAGCAATCATCCAATTGTCCAAGTCCTTAACTCATTAAAGAGGCAACAAGAGGATATGCCAATTAAGAGGAAACAAAACCAGGGTCCATGATCTGTTAAAGGAAGAGCCCTCAGCAACAGCAGCATGCAACTGGTAGCTTATATAACTGGGCATTCCTTTTGGCTCCAAGAGGAACTCGAGGGTTCAATTAGACTTGCACAAGCTCTCCAAAGCTCTCTCTATTAATCACGACTAGGACTACTTTATATATTACAACAGCATGTACATAATCTGTTTACACTACTAACAATATCCACATCGTCCGAAGGGTCAGTGCGCTTGATTGCTCCCTAAAAGGGCGTTGGGACATACTAGCAAAGAGAAATGCAGGTAGGATAGAGGCGTGTTGCCAGTCCAACACGTTGATGACCGATATTGGTCTCCTTGAGGTCGGGATGGCAGATGCGAAAATGACTGAGGGAGGGGTCCTTGGGGATGAGTGACAACACAACGAGATAGCGTTGCAGGTTTTCAGTGTAGTCCGACGGTGACTGCTCTTAGTACCGGTAACTTTCCCTCTCGATGCGCCCGAACGGCAATAACGGTTCAAACTGTTGCAGATACGCTAGTTCCTTATTGACTGCTCCTCACAAGCGCAAATTCAACGCTCTCGTCTAGCCATCGGTTGGTTCAAAGGAGTAACGAAAGAGAAAAAAAGCAAAAGCGACGTACATGGTCCCTGGTCTACACCAGGCAGTGA
>JAJOHK020001422.1:0-13653 GCA_022457215.2 Leucocoprinus gongylophorus | reverse complement strand
ACAAGGAGTTCTGTTAGATTGAACTACTACTTATACAAATAGTGCTTGGTCTGTATACAGTACTTCTGAAGTCTATTGTTAGAATTCTCAAGAGTGAACTTGAATGTTTTCTCTTTTTTATTTCTTTTCTTCTTTTCTTAGTAGTTTAACTTTTCTCTTTTTTCTTTTTTTGAACTTAGTTAAGAGAGTATGACATAAAGTTATGTATCACAGAAGTGTGACAAAAGTGTGACAAACTGTCATATGATCACTGTTACACTATTATATAATAATAAAATATCTGTTATAATCAATACCTCATATATTCAGCATAGACTAGGGTTCAGGGTAATAATGACATGATTAGCTGCACTAAAGAAGTCTTAGTCAGTGCCTCATGTAGTAGGTGCTATATCCTTGCTTCTCCCTCATGTACTATAACTTATTTCCATTATGTACCATGAATGATATTCTCGAGGACTAGTTATATATATAGCATAGATATATTTCTATATCCTTATGCTTTACCAATTGAACAATCCCTTATTCTATTCTCAAGTCTTTACCTAAGTTATAACCTAAGCTTAGTCTAAGGTCATAACAATATCATAGAACTTGCTCAAAGATCTTAGATCTTAGTCATACTTTAGAATAGGCTAGTATTTAGAGATATATAAACTATTACCTGTAGTATAAAAGTTAGACTATTCTGTAGTAGAAACTCTATCAAGTTCTCTTATATAAAAAATACTTCAATATAAGTAATGTTTTTGTTTTAATACTAAAGGCTAAGTTATAATGTAATTTATTAACTAAAATCTTCTACTATCTTTCATATTATATAACTGCAGTTCACAGCTGTCTTATGCTTTGAACAATGAGGATGTTGAAAAAAGTAAGTTAGTCAGTAAGGTGACTGACAGCAGTCTTCAAAGGAAGACATTATACTTTGTCAATGAGGCACTGGCCCTCAACAACACACCCTTACCATAAGGAGAGGGTGTGGCTAAAGATAGCTCTACCACAAGTTCTCTGCAGAAGATTATCAATATCCAGTTGTTTTGTGATATAAATCAAGTGACTGAATATGACTCTTAGGATAGAATTTTCCACCCTATTTCCCTTTACAGTGCAATTGAGTATTTACTATATGATACTAAAAATATCAAGGAGTTATTGTATCATATGACTAATTACATCAAGAACAAGAATATTGAATCTAATAAGATAAACAATGTTTTAGATCTTAAGGGTATAAGTGAAGTTGCATGGACCTTTATTTCTGCTATTTACAAGTCAGAATGGAATTCACTTATTGCCAACAAAGATAATCAATCATTTAGACAGAAATTTGCATCTAAATTTTCACCTAAAATTTAAGAATTCAAGAATAAGCCCAAGAATGACAAATCTGACAAGCCAGCAAGCTTTGTCAAATTATCTCTTCCAATTCTGGCAAAAACTCTTAAAGAGATCAAAGAAAGTTTGAAATTCTTCAAGAAGAGCAGCCAACTAATGGGGAAAAGAGATACCACAAAGTTGTATATACAAGTCTCATCCTCATTATACAAGCCTCATCCTCATTATACAAGCCTCATCCTCATTATCTAACACCAAGGAAATATTGAAAAATCAAGGAAACATTTCCAAATCTCTAAGCAAAGAAAATAGAAAATATTCAAAAAATTATCAACAATAACAGTAAGCTCAAACCAAAGTTGAATATGATAATAAAAGGTCTGTCCAGAAAACAAGTTATTGTTCCCATAAACAATGAGAACAAATCAAAGTTTATAGAAGTGTCTAGTGCTTATATTACTAATCTTAATAGAGCTCTAAATAATATCAAATAAGAAGTCATAGCTAACTTTGTATGTAGTAAACAAGCAGATATTGTTATCATCACCAACAAAGTAGCATCTCTACTCAATCTTCAAACAATTGAGAGGTATATCAAAAGCTCAAACAACATTGATGTAAAAAATGTTGAGATTTCTTGCCTACTACAATTCAAGTCATATCTGAAGATTATAGATATTCCCTATCTGTTAGAAGGTACTAACACTCCAATTTCAGCTAATGCAGTTGAATTAATCATCAAGAGCAACCATATATTTAACAATATTGCAATTGCTTCAAGATTTTGTATTATCAAAGTGTCTCCAGAGGTTGGACATAGCAATAATTTGGTTGGACATTTGGAATGTCCAAAGTAGTAATAATGCTAAAGAATTAATCAACAGGTGTTTTAATGTAAGAAGTTATATTATAACAATTCAAGGTGTAAACATGAACCTAGAAGTCTTGTAATGCAAAAATCGCTAGAAGTGGGGTCATTCAACCTTTTCATGCAGAACACAAGGGTCTAAATATGTGAAGTGTGTTGGACCACACAAAACCAAATACTACAGACTTTTTGCATGGTGCTGTAAGGCCAATTTCAAACTCAACCTGCTAAGGCTCAAGACAAAACAGAGTGAACTCTATCTACACATGTTCAAGTGTATCAATTATAATAGTGATTACCAGGCAGATTCCAACATCTGTCCATTCTGGTAACATCATTTCAACAGAAAATGGTATATCAAGAAGTATCAAGAGATCTATGAAAATAGAAACAAATCAATTCATTTATTTGTAAATGGCACCCAAGTATGATTTTAAAGAATTTCAGATTATTTTCACAGAATGTTTGAAAAAACAAACTTCTTACTGATACAGTATTAGAAATCAACAAAGACTTCAACATCATTCTCATTCAAGAGTCTCTTTGGTCAACAATTTGATCCATTCCCAGTTCAACAAGCAAAGAAGATAAAACTATTGTAGAAGTGCCCAATTACCCAGATTAGATTATCTTTTTTAGAAATCTATCAAATGATAATAATTACTCTTGAGTTATTTTGTATATCAACATCTACTTAACCAGTTTGTATTTTTCTATTTGAAAAGACATATTTAACTATAGTGATATTTCTTGTTTTTCCTTTTTCAATAGGGGTGAAGTTTTCTTTGTACTTAACATTTATTCTGATTCTAGCTAATCCACTTTAAAGTATCTTAAGAATACTGAAGCCAATATTTAAAATGTTCTAATCATGACTGGTTATTTCAATATTAGAGATAGCAATTAGAATCTGGATTATTTATTTTATTCTTTTCATAGTGAACTACTTTTTGATATTTCTGATGTTTTAGATCTATCTTTTTCTATCCTACTAACTCTGTCCCTACCAGGTACTTGGGCAACAGTGATCATTTAAATTTGGTTATTGACTTAATGTTCTTTAAACCTAATTCTTCAGAACTTGATAACCATTTAATTCTCTCAGATTCATGACATTCTTCTGACCATGTTCCTCTTGTAGTCAATATTCAGATTTTTGAAGAGTTTGTACTTGACATCAGATATACTATTATCAAAAATAACAAAAAAAAAAGAAGTTTACTTCTAATATTATAAAAAAACTTCAAGAAAATCAATACTTTTCACTTATTGAGTAAGAAGTTATTGGAGATTGTTGTTCAGAAACTCACCAGAACTCAAGAACAGTTGTAGAACAAAAATTTGAAGTAAGTTGAAATTATAAGACAATTAAAAGAGTGGTGAAATAAAGAATACCAGTTGAGTCTATTGAATTACAGATCTTCTAAACAATTGGAGGATTGGAAGATGTTCAAACACACTGTTAAGAAAACTAAAAGAACATTCTTTAATGATCCTTGTTTCTCAAGAAAAATCTTTTGAAAAAACCAATTCAGTTTTTTTTGTAGTTACAATATTATTTCTTCTCTTCTAGATCAATTTGGACTAGTCATTGAATATGGGAAAACTGAAGTTTTTCATTTTTCCAGATCTTATAGTTTTTTCAATTCTCCTCTTCTAGATCTCTCTCCTATTAGAGGCCCAGTATTATTTCTAAAAACAACTTGGTAATATCTAGGCTTTATATTTGACAGAAAGCTCATATTTCATCAACACATTGATTTTTATGCCAATAAAGCCTTATCTATGGTTAAAAGCATGAAAATGCTAGGCAATTCAACTTGAGGTCTTTTATTATATCAAAAATAACTTCTCTATTGAACCTGTGTTCTTCCTATCACTCTCTACAGCTTCCCCTTTGTAGTACTATAACAAGGTGCCACTATCCTATCTGCTTAATAAGCTGAATAAAATGCAATAAAGAGCTATAATATGAATTCTAAAGACTTTTTGTACTTCACTATCTATGAGGATTGAAGCTATTACTGGACTCATTTCCATTCAATTACATCTTCAGATGATGAGTGGTAGAAATTAATTATGAAAATCCACTCTTCCTATTAGCCATGCTTTAAATGCATTACTAGAAGAATGATTCTCTCCTTAATTATTACAACATTGCTTCTCACTAGAATATATAATATCCAAGCAGAAAGCAATTATCAAGAGTTCTATAAGTAATGCCAGTAATTGTCTCAATGGAGTATTTCTGTTATTCTATTCTTTTAACAAAGAGTTTCAGCTGAGTAAAAGATTAGTAGATACTTTTTCCAACCATTTTTTCTTTCACAAGGCCAATCAAAGTTCTGATAAGAGCAAAACTCATCATTGTAACATTTTAGATGATATTGTACTCAATGTATCATCAGATCTGTCAACAGTTATAGTTGTCTCTAATGTTAGTATTAAGAACAACATTACTACATTAATCACTTATGTTTACTTATTCAACAGACCATTGAAGAAAACTCTACATCATGCTATCAATGTTATGACAATAGAAGTAGAATTACTTGTTATCAGATGCAGGATTAATCAGGCAACTCAAATACCTAGTGTTGTGGTAACCACTAGTCACAAAGACCAATAGAGACATAAGTAATAAATCTCAAAGGTAGATATTATTGTGAGGATCACAAAAGAACTTGACAAGAAGTCTCTGCTAAATTGCTATCCTATTTATATAAGTTACAGGTGGTCTATGCTAATACTATTTTAACCTTGCCCTAAAGTCCATATATTTACCATGCCTCATTCTCATGTCTATTATAAGGACATTATGCTATATACATATACCTTGACATCATTTTTCTAGTTCCTTCTAGCTTACTTTTACAAAGTCTAGGCCTATGATCTCACATAATATAACTACAGCCATATGCTTCTTCATCATCAAAAATAAAAATAAAAATAAAATCAAAAGAAAAGAAATATTAAATTAAGAAAAATAGATATAAGAAAAAATGTTAGTGTCCAAGTGTACTATAACACCTGGTATCTTTTACATTATCATCATTACTGACACTTTTCATGTAGCATAAAAAATCTTTGATGTAACAGTTTATCTATATCAAAGTTTCTTCAATGAACATTTAAATAGTTCAGTGGAATTCTAGAACTGCCCTAGTAATGAAGATTGGTACTTACATACTTAGATGGATAGGAATATAAAGAAATTTGACCTTTCTCCACTCTATTCTAGTAAGATATCATAAAACTTTAGTAAAAAGAAGGAATGCAATAATATTATCAAAGAATAATGACATAAGTTTAAAACATTGAATCTTAAGAGAAAAAACTTTCTTAAATTACTCAACAACAACTTATCAGATATAGAGCCATCCTATACAAAAGAAGGTTCTTAGATTGAGGTTTTTAACTTCTCTATTTGTTGTACACTTAAGCTACTTGAGCTATTATTAACCATATTCCTATAAGAGAATACTGACTTCACTTTTTTCCCAGAGAAGAATTCAAATATTCATGCAGATTATATTCAATCAAAATACATTATTATATTCTATATGACTGTAAAAGATTCAATAAGAGCTGGAATCTGGAAAGAGAAACTCTTTTCTAATTCTCATCTTTCTTGGAGTTTAACCTAAATGCTTTCTTCTTTGGAGATAGCATTACATAAGCTAGTGATATTGTTGTGGCTACATTTCTTTATGTATTTAGTTTCCCTTTTTCTCCTTTATTTTTTCTTTATTTTTTTTTAGTTCTATTTAATGTAGTTATATTATAGCTACTATAGTCTGCCTTTATGCTCTATGTAATAAATTGTTGATTTAAACAAAAAAAAAGTAAGATAAAAGACATACTCTTATATTAAGTAATATAAGAGAACTTAATAGAGCTTCTATTACAAACTAATTTATTTTATACACTACAAACTATAGTCTATATACACACTATAACTAATTTGTTCTCAAGTTCATGTATTTTTTTATAAAGCTAATATGCTATTACTATACTATATGATGTTATTTGTTCTAAAACTTTCTATGATCTTCTCTATATCACATAATTATCTTAAATTTAGACAAAGAGTGTAATGTAATATCATAAATATCATAAAAGCATGATACCTACCACTGTCATATATAGAAAATAAAATAGAAACTAAAAATAAAATAAAAATAAAATAAAATAAAGTCAAGTCTAATATTTACAACTCTAATAATTAGAGTCATTAGATAGAAATATAAAAGTTTCAAATTCTAAACTTTTATTGTACTACAGTAATTATATAACTTATATAAGAAGACTAATACTAAATTCTACTTTAACTTCAAATTCCAACCTAACTTTATCTCATACTCAAACTCTAGTATAATATCAAACTCTTAATGAAGTAGTATGTAGTAGTTATAAAACATACTTAGGACTAGAAAAGAAAAACAGTCATAACATCTAGTTATAAACTAAGAACAAGTGCTTAAGTATATATATGTTTGTATAACAATCAAAATATCTCTTATAAGTCTGTATACAGATAGTGTACTTATTATGAACTTAAGTCCTTAGGGTTGAACAAAAAAAGTAACCTTATATAGAGTTTATACAAGAGAACTCAATAGAGAATTCTGTACAGGGTTTGTCTACTTTATATACTAAAGCACCTGGTCCATGCTACATCTTTCCAGCCTACTCTAAACTATTATATGTCCGTTCTAAGGCTAACATGTATTGTACACATTGTACGATGTTATTCTTTCATGCCTTCCTTCTTGTGTTCCTGGATTTAACCTTAACCCTAAGTTCTAAAAATAGAAAAAATGAAAATAAATTGAAAAGAAAACAAAATGAGAAAGAAAAAATAAAAGAGACTAAGTCCACTTTTCTTGATCTTGACAGTACTAGTATCAAACTAAATGCCTGTTTTTTGATACTTTTACTTAGTAAGATATCAGAGAGCAAATAAAACATCTAAATAGGTATAAAATTTGACAAAAGCCTCATGAGTTGGTAAAGATATCAGTTAACATTTATACTTAGGCCTAATTTATAACACTTCATGCTATCTTAACACCAAATTCAAGTCTGTTATATTCTTATTGTAGTGTAGAATATACTTTACAGCTTTCAAATATATGATACTAGACTAAACTAAGCTACTAGACTAGCTACAAACTGAATGTCTAGACAAGTCTAGTTTACAAAAAGAAAGGAGAAATATAATGAGCATTACCTATATAATTTCTATATATATATATTTCTTGACTTTAGTCTAGAGAGATTAGAAGATAGAAAGTTCATATTTCACAATAAGAGGAGTTGAGACAGAAGAGGCATTCTATATACAAAAACAAGTGAGAACTTGGTAGATATATGCTAATTAATTGAGAAATATAAGATGATTTATACAATCATAAGAAACTAAGATCAGTAGTTTCAAAGTTATTGCTAAGTGTGGTTTTGAATGGAGTGATGAAATAACTATCAGGATCACTAACTGCCATATTGTCAATATAAACAAGAACAAGAAAAACAATTCTTTTCTTTTCTTGTTTAAAATACAAAAAGTTATTAGCAAATATATGAACAAAACCAAGCTTGGTCAAAACTGTTAAGACAACTAGTAGAGTTTATATGATTTTGCAAACTTTCATAATCTCTAGGAAAACCTAAGCTTTATTATAAAGTATAGTAATTATATCACTTATTTATAGGAGTGTTATGGCTTAAGTTTTTAGAGTAAGATAAAAGATACACTTTTATATTGAGTAATATAAGAGAACTTAATAGAGTTCTAAGTACAAACTAATCTACCCTAAAGTCTATATAAGGCTAATATACTATTGCTATATTGTATAATACTATTTATTCTAGAATCTTCTATGTTTTTCTCTCTGTGTTATATAATTTTGTGACATGTGTGACCATCACACATGATATCACATCATACCCTTTACCTAAGTTCAAAATAAAGAAAAGTAAAATGAAAAGTAAAAATAAAATAAATGGAAAAATAGAAAAAAAAAACAAAAGGGAAAGAAAATAAATAAAACCAAGTCTATTATTCATAGCTTTGACAAGGAGAACTTCAGAGAACATAGAAAGGTTTCTAAAAATAACAAGTATTCTATATAGTTATGGTATATATTCCAATTTTTTCTAGATTAGTTTATATAATAAAGAATAATAAAGATAGCCTGACTAGAAGATGTTATTCCAGAAAGAAAGAAATTATTATTAGCAGTAAAAAGAAGATGGTAGGAATAGTAGTTAAGTTTAAACCCAGAAAGTAGTAATAAAGAATAGTAAGATTATAGAAACAAACTTTGATAGTAGTACAAAGTCAAGGATCAGTAGTACAGATGCTATAAGCTTTGGTAGCAGTATTAAATAAGAAGTAAAAAATTTCATAAGCCTAAACAGCAGTATTGGAGCTAAAGAAGCAGGTCTTCTTACAACTTATACTTATTAGTTATATCAATATACTTAGGACTTTCTAGAGGTTGTAAAAGTCTGCAAAACTCTATAGACCTTAATAGTTATTCTAATATATTCTAGATCTCTCTTAGCTTATTACTAACCCAACCTGTTTTTTTTTCTCTAGTGTTTATCTAAATTGTTTACTTATACTACTATTTGATATCTTTTGGAGGTTGCTTTACTTTTATCAGCTTTTGTAGTACTATTGATCTCTTTTTTAAATTTCTCAACTCTGACTTTCATATATCTTGCTATATGCTTGAATATCTAGACAAATCTATTTATAGTCTAAGAATCCTGTTCTGTCTGCTTAAGTTCTGCTATATTTTCCAATTTATCATCTTTTCCCAACTTTTTTTTGAATTCTACCAAAAACTCTTTTCCTAACTTAAACTCCAATTTTTCTGTTTTTAAATTCTCTAGTATATTTTTCTCCCAAATATCTGCTAATTCTCTTTGTACATACATTAAGATTCATTATATCTGTTCTTCTATTTATTCTTCTCTCATCCTTATTCTAATATACAGTTTATATACTATTACAAATCTTACTATCTTGTTTGTATCTCTATTGAACAAGAGTAGTTTGGTTATCCCTAGTTAGAATTTAGATCTAGATCTTAGAGCTACTTTCTCTTCTCTTTCTCCTACTACTACTCTTACTATTAACTATGTCTATAACTTTACTAGCTACTCTACTTATTATTTTATTCAGAGCTATAACTGCTCTATTTGGTTTTGTTGATTCATGTGGTAAGATAGAGAGAATTGATAAGTATGGGAGTTAGTGATAGTAATAGTAGTATAGGAGAAGATAAAGTATATAGTGATAAAAAAGAAAAGCTAGTGCTGGTCTCACTCTTAGACTTATATTCTAAATTCAACAAAATTTCTGTAAATACCAGTAGGCCTTTAGCTAGTTTCATCTCATACTGTCTACCAACTACTTATTTTACTTTCTACTATCTTAATCAAACTTGTATTCTAATATTCCCAAAGAGAGAATTTTTAAGCTAGATATCTGTTTATTAAAGAATATTGTTATTCTATATGAAAAAGTCACAATAAACCTATAGCACAACATTGCTTCTTTCTCTCTTACCACTATCTTGTATGGTAGCATCTATAAGAGAATTAGTGAATATACAATTTTCTATTTCAGCTTTCAATTCTAAATCTTTACAAATGGCCAACTTACTATTTTATATGGACATGAATGTCAATTGCAACATTATCAGGAAAAAGTTGACTTCCTGAAGTAAGATAAACTTGAGAGGATCTTTAGTTATATCAAATATGTCAACTACTTCATACTATAAGAGAATGGAGATCAACAACAATCTTCCAGACAAGGATATATGAGATCTAATTAACAGCTCTCAGCTATTTTACAATGCTAGTATTGAGAAAGGTAATTTAGTCAGAAAGGTAGCTAACAATTGTTCTTCTAGAGATTTGCAATGTGTTTGAAACAAGGTACCAGCCCTAAAAAATATATCTAAACTATAAGATAAGGATGTACTCATAAATGACTCTAATATATATTCTCTGTAGAACTCTATCAACATTCAATTGCTATATGATGTCAATCAAGCAACTAAACAAGACTTGTGGAATGAAAACTTTTATTCCATTTCTCTTTATAGTTTGTTAGAACATCTTTTCTTGGACTCCAAGAATATTAAGGTGTCTTTGCATTAAATAACCAAATACATCAAGAATAAGAAAATAGATAGTAGCAAAGAAAATGAAGTTCCTAACCTTAGAAGTATAGGTAAAGCCACCTAGAACTTCATATCTACTATTTATAATTCAGAATGAAATTTTCTAATTGCTGATAAAAATAACAATTTTTTTAAATAGAAGATATTGTTAAAATTCACCCCAAAACTAATCCTGGTTAAAACTAGTAGTAAGGGTGAAAATAATATGAAGAAGCCTGTAAGTGTTGAAAGGCTATCTTCGTCCATTCTAGCTAAATTATCTAAGTGAGTAAATGAGATCTCAAAGTTCTTTAAAAAGAATAATTATGCACAAGTGTCTCACTCACTAAATAATATTAGAGAAGTACTCAAGATTAAGGAGATATTTTTGAACCTTTAGACAAATAAGATTGAGAATATTCAAAGGATCATCAAAGGCAATAGTAAGCCTAAACTGAGAATTAACATGACTATAAAGGGTCTATCAAGAAAGCATGTTATTGTTCCAATAAGTAATAACAACAAAACAAAGTTTATAGAGGAAAGTAGTGCTTATATAACTAATATCAACAGAGCACTGAAAAATATCAAATCAGAGGTCATAGCTGACTTTGCCCATTCTGACCAGCCTGACATTACAATTGTTACCAATAAGATCACTTCATCACTTGATTTCTAGACTATAGAAACATATGTTAAGAATACAAATTGTATTAAAGTGGATGAAGTTGAAGTCCCCTACTTACTCTAGTCAAAATTATATCTTAAAATTATAGATATCCTATACTTAGTGGAGAACACTAACACTACTATTACAGCAGATGTTATAGAAGCAATTATTAAGAGCAATCACATATTCAATAATATCATAATAGCTTTCAGACCACATATTATAAAAGTATCTTCAAAGTTTGATATAGCAATTATATGGTTGGATATTTGGGATGTTCAGAGTGGCAACAAAGTCAAGAACCTCATCAATAGGTGTTTCAATGTTAGAAGTTATATCACTACTATTTGTGGGGCAGACATAAACCTAGGAGTACAATAGTACAAGAACTGTTAGAAGTAGGGACACACCACTATTCAAGGTTTCAGATATGTAAAATGCAATAGTCTTCACAAAACTGAGTACCACTGTCACTTTGTGTAGTGCTATGAGGCTAATACAAAAACTAATCCTTCAAGACTGGAAACTAAGCAGAGAGAATAGTACTTGTACACTTTCAAATATATAAACTGTAGAGATGATTATCAAGCCAATTTTAGCCTCTGTCTATTCTGGAAACATTAGTTCCACAGAGAATAGCATTCAAAAAGTATCAAGAGTTTTATGATAGCAGAAGACAATTGATTCACTTAACTGTGAGTAGCATACAAGCATGATTATAGAAGAGATCAAAATCTTTCCACAAAATGTTTGAAAGAAAAAATTGCTTACTAATACCATTTTAAAAGCACAAAAAGAATTTGACATCATTTTCATCTAAGAGCTATCATGATCAGTCATATAATTCATACCTAGTTCAATAAGCAAGAAAGATAAAGATTTGGTAGGAGTATCTAATCATCTGAATTGGGCTACTTTTTCTAGGAACACTACAAATGAACATAACTCACTTAGAGTTATCTCATATATAAATATAAGACTTTTGCAATTTTATTTTTTTTTGAGAAATAATATTTTAATCATAGAGATATTTTGTGTATTTCTTTTTTTCAACTATGGCTCCATTTTTTTCTTGGTTAATATTATTTACTCTGATTTGTTGCAAACAGCTTTGAAGTATTCAAAGAATACTAAAGCTAATATCAGCAACATATTAATTATAATAGGGGATTTCAATATTAGAGATAATATTTGGGACCTTAACTTTTCATATCACTCTATTCATAGTGATTTTCTTACTGACATTACAAACTCTATGAATCTTTATATATCAGGACCTACTAACCAAGTTCCTACTAGATATTCAGATAATCAGAATAATTCAAATTTGGTTATTGATCTTATGTTCCTTAGATAAGATTCATCAGAACTTAATAATTATATGATTTATCTAGAATGGAAACTCTTATCAGATCACATCCCTCTCACCATCAATATCACAATAATTGAAGAACATATTTAAACCAGAAAATATATATTAGTCAAGAACAGCAAAGAAAAAGAGAATTTCATTACAGAATTAATCAAAGTGATCATAAAGATCAATACTAAGAACATTTCTAGCAAAGAAACTCTTGAACAAATTGTACAAATAATTTCCAATAATATGAACAGAATATAGTCCAAATATTTAAAAGTTGTTAATATCACTAAGTACTCAAAAACATGGTGGAATGTAGATTGTTAGAAGGATCTTGAGAAATACAGAACCTTAAAACAAATTAAGGATTGGAAGAACTTCAAAAGCACTATTAGAAGGACCAAACACATTTTGTTTAATTAGAAAATCTAGAAAATTTCAAACAAAAACTCTGGTTCTTGAGAACTCATGAACCAGGTGAAGAAATACAAACTTCTAGCCATCAAAGCTATTCAATATGATGGTCGACTGTATCTCAAACTAAATAATTTATAGCAAGCACTTCACTTGTTATTTAACTCAATGCAAAATTATCAAATCAATATAGACTTGTCAGAAGAAATCTCAAGCAAACCAATTACAAGATGGAAGCTATTCTTAGAAAAAGAATTTATAAGTGTAATTTTGAAATACAATAACTCTTTGACTTCTGGATCAGACAAGTTATTTTAAAGACACATCAAGATCATTGTCAAAAATGCCACATATCTTTGAAACCTCATTAATATTGCTAATACTTGTATCAACTTAGATTACTGGTTGTCTTATTTCAAGATATTATTATCCATCATTATCTCCAAGCCTAATAAGATATCATATAACTCTCCAAAGATGTTTAGACCAATAGTTCTATTAAACATACTCAGCAAACTCATTGAAAAGGTTATTGGCAAAAGACTGCAATTCTAGTCATATTTCATATATCTGTGTTAACTAGGTGGTTTAAAACAATGTTCTAACTCATCTCATTTATAATGGCTGTGTCACAAACTTCATTCAGCTTGTATCTCCACAACCAGTGGACCGATTTTCACAAACTAAGTTGCACTGGAAAGCCCCAAATGAGGGCTATCCGCACATATGTGGGATGTACAAAAGCGACAACAAATGACTGAGATATCAGGCTATCAGTAGCTGTAAAAGCTTTGTCTGCTAATATCTTATGAATGGCTAA
>JAJOHK020001421.1:0-13661 GCA_022457215.2 Leucocoprinus gongylophorus | reverse complement strand
TGATCCAGTTCGTTGGATGATGGCGACATTTCTCATTTTATTGTTCACGACGTCTTTCGTATAAGTGCATGTGTTCGATGTTTTCTAATTATGTTCTCTTTCGCGGATTTTCTAATTGCCAATAAATCTTAATATTGATGACTGGTGAGCGGGATTAGAATAATACATCTTCGTTGCTCCTGAGAAAATGGTAACGTTTTCAATTTCAATCGTTAGTTGATTAAAAACAAACCACTGTTGGACATGGTTCTAAGGTTGAAAAAGATTGGTATATAGCCACTTGTTTATTGGTGAGTCAGGCATACATTATTATCAAACTTGTTTAATAGCTATGTTTGATATCAAGCCTAATAACGTCAACTAATCAGTGACTAAAAGGAGATGATCCTCCTCCTATTACTTTATGAGTGGATCACTTTATATCTCCTTATGGGATATTTCTCTTTTTTATTTTTTATTTTTTATTTTTTTTTTAAGTCAACAATTTATTACACGGGGCGCGATGGCAGTCCGTGCCTACAGGAGGAATTATGTATGGAGTATCAATACCCTAACCTTTTTTTTTATGCAGTTACCCAACACAAAGGACTACTAAGGAATTGAACCCATAACCTCAAGTAGGTTTGAGGTAGGCATAATACACATGGACAGGGGTCTCTTCCACTATGCCATCTCTCCCCCCAGTTCACAACTCTGATATCAAGCACTATTTGTACAAGTAGTAATCTAATTTAACAGAACTCCTTATTGAATTTGCTTGTTAATCTCATCTTGTCGTTGCAACTAAGTGATTGTTACAACAGACTACATATATATATAGAGTAGGATTAGTAGTAAGATGCATAGACCATATAGAATATAATATATAGTGAATACAAGAACCTCTTGTCAAGTTCTTTTCTATAGGCATACTTGAATAGCATTAGCATTCAAGATGTGATTGCTATAATATCTATAATCTATTCTCTTATAGACAAATACTATTAATATTATGAGTACATTAACTAATATATTAACGGAAGATGACTAGAAAAACCAAAATAATAGAAAATGGAGAAATATCCCATGGGGGAGAGATGGCATAGTGGAAGAGACCCCTGTCCATATATATTATGCCTACCTCAAACCTACTTGAGGTTATGGGTTCAATTCCTTAGTAGTCCTTTATGTTGGGTAACTGCATAAAAAAAAAGGTTAGGGTATTGATACTCCATACATAATTCCTCCTGTAGGCACGGACTGCCATCGCGCCCCGTGTAATAAATTGTTGACTTAAAAAAAAAAAAATCAGAGTTGTGAATATTGGACTTGGTTTCATTTTATTTCCTTTTATTTTATTTTGTTTTTCTTATTTTCCCTTATTTTATTTTTGAGTTTCTTTTTCTTTATTTTGGACTTAAATAAGGGAGTGTGATGTGATGTCACATGTGACACAAGAGAGAAACATAAAGGTTCTAGAATAAATAATATTATATAATATGGCAACAGTATGTTGATCTTATAAAAAGCACATAGACTTTAGGGTAGGTTAGATGTAGTATATATATAAACCATAGTCTATAGTATATAAAGTAGACTAACTTGTACTTAGAACTTTATCAAGTTCTTTTATCTTTACTCAAGGACTTAAGTCATAACGCTTGATTTATGTATAGTATTTCTATATTATATACTGATCTGGCCATATCTACTCTCTCTCATAGATAGTATGTCAAAAGTAAAGATGATGGACTATCTTAGATAAAGTATTCAGTATATAAGTTAGATAGTTATATTGTAAAGTTCTTATCCTGAAAATTATGTCACAAACTTCATTTAGTTTGTATCTCCACAACTAGTGGACCTATTTTCACAAACTAAGTTGTGCTGGAAAGTACCATATGAGGGCTATCCACACATATGCAGGATGTACAAAAGCAACAACAAATGACTGAGATATCAGGCCATCAGTAGCTGAAAAAGCTTCATCTGCTAATATCTCATGATCAGCTAAATGGATTTGCACGATTGAACTTGCGTTAGAAAGTGCTCATCAATCTGTTTCCAATGATATATAATATGTCTCAAAGCAATAAGTATTGGTAGAGATACAAGCATATCAATATAATGACATAATTAGTTATCTTCTAAAATTAGCCTGACAGCTACTATGATAGATGACAGCTCCCATCAGGTACGAGTTTTGATTATGTGATGGAAACAGCTTGCATATGGACCATTACTATTTTGTATATATATCTCTGTATCTGAGAACTAGACCTCAGACTTAACAACGTCAATTATTTCTGTTGATACTTTTCATCATCTGTCAATCATCATATCCTTATACTGAACCTCTGAAACACTATTCAGCTCAAGTATCACAACCAGTAAGTATCTTATTTGTGATAGGATGTAACACTTCCATTAGTGATAATAATGAGAGTAGAAGAAGAGAAAGAAGCCTTGAGACATAGATAGTCAAAAGACTATGAATAGAATTTACAACTGCTGAAACTTGAGTAATTGCAAGGATGGAAAGAGGTGCAATTAGAAAAGTTGTCTAGCAACCTACAATCTGGAATATCCTTAGTATTAAATAGATTAAAGTATTCAGTGACATTGAAAAGTAACACTTCAGTATCCAAAAAAGAACTCTTCAAATAAGCAAGCACACTTGGCATTATTTAAAAGAGCAAGCAATTGTGGGTAAGGAAAAGCATTTTTAGCACTAAGTAAAGACATTAGTATATACTGAGACAGAAAAGTAGTAGTCCTAAGACAAGACTGCTTAACCAGCTTCTTGAAATAAAGATAAATGGGAATAAGACTTGCTAAAGCCTTAATTTCACTAGTAGATGAAGTGTAAAATGTACCAAGAATCCAAAGAGCAGCCTTGCATTGCATAGCTGTTAAAATTGACATTTGTATTATGACTTAAGACCAAGTGTTTAGTCAAAAGAGAAAACTTATATTGTTTAGTATAAAAGAACTTGGTAAGGTTCTTAGTATAAGTGTGTCTACTTTATATATCTCTGGTATATGGTCTGTGCACACCTACATCTAGCCTACTCTAAATATTATAAGTCTATATAGATAAAGTTACTGTATCATTTATGATATATAATATTACTCTCTTATTATATCACATAATAGTGTGACCATGAATTGACCAGCATGGTATGTCATTGACAGTTGTCACACCTTGTCACACCACCTTGTTCCTTCTTAAGTTTTAAAATAGAAGGTAAAAGAAAAGAGAAAGGAAATAAAAAAATCCAAGTAAAAAACAGAAGACTTTAAATAAGAAACTAGAGATAAAAAGGAACAAGTTTACTATTTTTGGTTCTGACAATTTGTACCATGTTAGAAGCTTGTTACATCCTGATCTAATCATATCTATCTTAACCTATGAATAATATATACTTCTTTATCTACACTCCTAATCTTCTTTTGGTATAGATCAATCTCATCCATTCTACATCAATTACTTCCTAGGTATTCTTATTAGACTTTCAAGTAACTCTATAGATCCATAATTCTTCATTTAAGAACTATTCATGTTAAGGGTAACTTACTTACAGTCTCTATTTCTTAAATACTATTAGCTAGAATACTTAGTATATAAGTATAATAATTACACTGTAATTTCTTATCCTGAAAATTGACTAAAACTAGTACTCTCTTCTAATGTTAGTGACAATATATCTCTCTACTCAAAGAGTGGAATAATCCCCCTACTTTCCTAAGTACAACTTCTGAGATATATTCTGAATAAGTTACTACTTATCTGACTTCTAAGAGTTTGTTATAGATCTCAGTTGTTAAAGTATGAACCATATATAACAGAGCTTTAGCAAAGGACTAGAGTTGAAAGCCATAGATAGTGATTGGAATAATATATGAGCAGATAGAAACCACTGGAGGGTAGTGAAGTGTTGCCACAAACTTCATTCAGCTTGTATCTCCACAACCAGTGGACTGATTTTCACAAACTAAGTCGTGCCAGAAAGCCTAAAATGAGGGCTATCCACATATATAAAGGATGCACAAAAGCAACAACAAATGACTGAGATATCAAGCTATCAGTAGCTATAAAAGCTTTGTCTGCTAATATCTCATGAACGGCTAAACGGATTTGCACAATTGAACTTGTGTTGAAAAGTGCTCATCAATTTGTTTCCAACGATATGTGATGTGTCTCAAAGCAATAAGTATTAGTAGAGATACAAGCATATCAATTTAGTGACATAATTAGTTATCTTCTAAAATTAGCCTGACAGCTACTATGATAGATGACAACTCCTATCAGGTATGAGTTTTGATTATGTAATGGAAACAGCTTGCATATGGACCATCACTCTTTTGTATATATATCTCTGTATCTGAGGACTAGACCTCAAACTTAATAATATCAATTATTCTTGTTAATACTTTTCATTATCTGTCATCATCACATCCTTATACTGAACCCCTAGAACACTATTCAGTTCAAATACCACAACCAGTGAGTATCTTATTTGTGATAAGTATATCATTACTAATACCAGAAAATAGATATCAGTTTTAGTCAAATTTCAGGATAAGGCTAATATAGTGTAAAATATTGGATTATATACTAGGTATGTTACCCAAGGTAGTTATCTAAAATGGAGGTTATTAAGTAAGTTACCCTGATTTCTAATAATTCTCAAACATTAGGAAATGAAGATCTGTGGAGTTAATAAGAATTCAGCAAGAAAATTCAAGGTGGAATAGAGATATATAATTTATACTGAAAGAGGTTGAGGAGTGCAGATAAGAGAGAAAGGGTTATCCATAGGTTGGGACAGATATAGTCAGAACAAGATGTGATAGTTAATCAGATTAAAGTTATTATATATCTTAGAAAAGTAAAAAATATCCAACTTATCATATTTCATGACCAAGCTAAATGAAACCATCAAGTGTCAGATTCAAAGATAGTGAACTTGTTCTTTTTCTATGTCTCTTCTATTATTCAAGTTTCTTTTATTTTCTTTTTAATTTCTTCTCTTTTTCTCTTCCTATTTTGAACTTAGTAAAAGAAAAATAATGTGATAGTAATAAGTCATAATTCAGTCACACATGTCACAGTCACAATGTCATATAATGCAAGAAAAGGGTGATGTTATATATCTTATAATAAGATAACTTGTTAAAAGTGATTTATACTAGCTTGTTACAATTTAATAACTTTAGGGTTAATCAAAGAAAGAAATCTTGTATTGGGTTACACAGGAGAACTCAATAGAGAACTCTGTACAGAGTTGTCTACCTTATATACCTCAGACTACTAGTCTGTGCACTACTACTTTAGCCTATTCTAAATGACCATGTGTCTGTCTTAAGATTAATATGTATATAACACATTATATAACATTATTTCTTCTAGGACCTTCTACCATTTTTTATCATGGTACATAATTATGTGACAGTGTGACAGTAACCTATGATGTCCCAATAATTCCTAACCCTAGCTCTAAAAATAGAATAAACTAAAAATAAAATAAAATAGAGTTTAATCTTTGTATTTCTAATATGGCTGGAATTATTCATAAGTAGAAAATAGTTATACTTAGCTGACTTGTTATATAGTTATATTTGTTAAAAAAGGAAGGTGAATATACTTAGTATAAGTGTGACACAAATTTAAGTTGATAATTAAACTAGGGAAATAGTATATGGTAGATGATGTTCTTAAATACAAAACTAGTAACCCAATAATACTTTACTACTATATACTCTAGGTTGTTGTTTGGAACTTCATGGAATTGATGAGAAGTATAGGATTTAGTCCTCAGACTGATAGGTGATTGAAATAGAGTGTAATTTATTCTGGAAGAGTGGAAAGAGTGTGGATATCAGATAGTAAGTAACATAACTCTTAAATATATAACACATAATATTTAGAGTAGACTAGATGTAAAGTGTATATAGATTATGTATTAGAAGTATATAGAGTAGACTCTCTATGTATATCAAGTCTATAACTACTTTATAACTATTGTAAAGCTTTGACAGTATTGTATTATATATATTTTTTCTAAGAGATTAAAAGACCATTATTTATAAATAAGAGTTGAAAGTGATTTCAAAAATGTGAATAAGAAGCATAATATAGAGTGCTGAAAAAAATAGAAGACAAAGTAGTATACTTGTACTTTTTCATATATTAGCTCTATACTATAGTTCTTAAGACAAGATCTAATACAATTTGATTAAAAAAGTAGTTGGTAGATTAAGTAGTTGGTAGACAGTGTGAGATAGTATCACATACAACCCTAGTTTCATTTGCCATCTATCCCAGATAATGACTAACATTCAAATCAAGTGTTCTTTTCTAGTATAAATTACCTTTATATTCCAATTACTGATTATTCCACAGATAAGCTCTTTCTATTCTATAACAAACTCAAAGCTGTATCTGTCTCCAATATAAGTATTTTACTCTGTATAGCAAAGTCCATACTATCATTCAAGTTAAAACACCACTAGTATTTCATCTTTTATAGTGAACTTACTAGTCTTTCCTCTGAAATTGTGACTGTATGACTAGTAGGAGATGTAACACATAAGTTGAAGCTAAGATTGTTCTGAAAAGTCTGAGACTCTGTGAACTTTAATAAGTTTCCATACTTATTAAACTCTACTAGCTCCTTTGGAATTTTATCTTCTTTAAGTGTGAGTTATGCTTAACATTCTTCTAGTGACTAATAAACCTAGAGTATCCTCAGTTCCACTATTCTTAAAAAACCAAAACCTGTATTTAAGGACAGTAGTTACCTTGTATGATTTTCTAGTTTGATAATCAACTTGGATAATAAACTATACATATTCTCTTGTGCTTTTAGAGTTCTTCTTTCTAAATTATAACTATGTAATAATTTAGCTAGATACAACAATCAAAGTTGAAACCAAGGTTATTATCTATATTATACATAGCTTCCAGATAGTCTTCTTTTTACTTCTAATAAGTCTTCCACATTAATCTTTTTTCTATTTGATATCTACAGATCCACTTAACAAGTGTGAATTACCTTCTATCAGATAAGACAAACAAAGAATTTGTTAGTACTTACTGAGATTTTATCTAAGTTAAAGTACAAATTATGACTTAGGTCTAAGTATTAAAACAAAAGCATACTTACATGTTTATATATATCTAACCTACTCTAAAGCTATAACTAAGTTTTTTTAATAGCTTTTTTGATGTTCTACCAAGTCACATAACAGTGTGACATTTGTGACTTTTACATATAACATCATATCATACTCTCTTAGCTAAGTTCAAAGAAGAAAATAAGAAAATAAAACTATAAGGGAGAATAAAAATTAAAAAATAAATAAAGACTAAAGACTTTAGAGAAATAAGAAGAGATAGTAAGACTATCTTTGTTTAATAGGAAGGTATAATAGATAGTAACAATATATGTTGTAACTACCACCAATTAGGCTTATGAATTAATACTATAGGTTTACTCAAACACTCTTATAGAATATTATGAGAAAACTCAACAAGTCTTTACTACATTTCTTGTTTTATATACTATAATACCAAGATATAATATTTACCTACTATCTATATTAGTATAAGAGACTTGTTATGAGTTATTATTACTATCTGTTAGACATAGTTTATACTTAAGAGCAAAGTCTATGGAGTTTAGATGGAGTTAGAATTAAGTATGAAAAATTATCTAAGAATATAGTATTATAAAATTTCAGAACAACCTTAGCTTCAGCTTATATACTATGTTGTCTACTTATTGCTTGGTTGCAACTTTAGATAGTAGTGAATATATCACAAATAAGCTACTCACTGGTTGTGATACTTGAACTGAATAGTGTTCTAGGGGTTCAGTATAAGGATGTGATGATGACAGATAATGAAAAGTATTAACAAGAATAATTGATATTATTAAGTCTGAGGTCTAGTCCTCAGATACAGAGATATATATACAAAAGAGTGATGGTTCATATGCAAGCTGTTTCCATTACATAATCAAAACTCATATCTGATAGGAGTTGTCATCTATTATAGTAGCTGTCAGGCTAATTTTAGAAGATAACTAATTATATGTCAGGTGCAGTTCACACCAGAGTAAAAGTCTATGGAATGGACTCAGAGATGAGCAGACTTGTGGAACAATCTTAGCTTCAGCTTATGTGCTGCACTGTCTGTTTGCTGCATGGTCGCAACTTCAGATGATGGAGAGAAGTCTGAGATGGAAGTGAGTGCTGATTGGTATGTTGCTGTTGAATACCGGAGATCGAGTTCAATAAGAGGTTATCTTTATTGATTATTAGACTACCGAATTACAATGTAACTACTAGTCTTATATACAAACTAATAGTTTAGGAGATGCTCGGAGTTTCAGTGGTAAAACTCCTATTACCCCAAATGTTATGATCTTAATCCTTAGGGTTGGATATAAGAACTACTCTTGTATTAGAGAAATATAAGAAAACTCAATAGAAAACTCTTTACAAACTAATCTACCTTATATAGCCCTATGGGTGGTCTGTGCTAGCTACTGCACACCCTACCCTAAACAGCTATGTATAGTCCATAAGGCCAACATATGGTGTCCATGTTATATGATGTCATTTGTTCTTGAATTTTCTACTAAGTTCTTCTTTGTCTCATGATCTGTCTTGTGACTATACTATCAGGTTTTATGACTGATGTGATAGCATGACTGATCAACCCTAACCCTAGTTGTTCTAAAAATAGAAAATGGAAAAATAAGACAGAATAAAAATAAAAATGAAAAGTAAAATAAAGAAAAACTAAGTCCACCATTTGTAAACTTAACACTAAGTGGAAATTTCAGTGTTGAGACACTGGCAGGAGTAACTCCGTCATAGAAGACCAAGTTGAATAAGAGTATCTCTGCTGTGGAAGATGGAATACCCAGAGAGTTGCAGCACTGCCCTAAGATGTGTTGCGAGAAAGGTGGGCTTATATGTTTGGAGGTAACTTCACCATGGGGATGTATTTCCAGATGAGTGGACTTGCATATGACATTATATTACTATATTAATATGCTTGTATGTTTATCAATACTTATTGCTTTGAGACATATCATATATTGTTGGAAACAGATTGATAAGCACTTTCCAACACAAGTTCAATTGTGCGAATTCATTTAGCTGTTTATAAGATATTAGCAGATAAAGATTTTACAGCTACTGATGGCCTGATATCTCAGTCATTTGTTGTCACTTTTGTATATCCCACATATCTGCAGATAGCCCTCATTTGGAGCTTTCCAGTGCAATTTAGTTTGTAGAAATCAGTCCACTGGTTGTGGAGATACAAGCTGAATGAAGTTTGTAACAGAATAGAGTTTGAGATAGTAAGACTGATAGTATAAGTGTATCACTATTAACACTAAATTTTAGTATTAAGAGTGATAGAAGACTATAATTGAATATAAGTCAGTAGTTATACTGTAAAGTTTTATTCTGAAAATTGACTAAAACTAGCACTATCTTCTAGTATTAGTGATAACATACCTTTCTACCTTCTAGTGAACTTGTCTGCCAAAAATCTTGAGTATCTCTTCTGAAATATATAACCTATATGACTAGTAGAGACTTTTATATCCCAATTTAACCACATTCATCCCAACTCATAGATAATACCTCTTTTCTTATCTATACTTTCTAATCTCTTTGTCAAGATTGTTGATGGTGGACTTAACTTTTATTTGTCACTTTTCATTTTATTTTATTTTTATTTTTATTTTCTATTTTTAGAACAACTCAGGTTAGGGTTTATCAGTCATGCTGTCACATCAGTCACAAGTTAATGGTATAGTCACAAGACTAATCATGGGACTTGGGAGAAAGGAGTAGAAAATAAAGTGATGTCATACAGCATGAACAATGCATACTGGCCTCATGTCATACATATGGTCATTTAGGGTAGGGTGCACAGTAGTTAGCATGGACCATGAGTAGTAGTATATAAGATAGACTACTTTGTACTAGAAACTCTATTGAGTTCTCTTGTGTTACTCAATACAAGAGTTGTCTTACTGCTTAACACTTTGAGCTTCAAGTCATAACACTCTTCTGGTGCAGATCATATGTTTCTATTCTATCTTGGACATCCTTACTGGACTCTTAATAATTCTATGGATCTATATCTCTGATATTTAAAAATTACTAGAACTAGAGTAACACTTAGCAGTTTCTATTCCTAGATAGCTACCTCTAGATAGCTACCCTAGATAGTATACTTAGTATATAAGCCAGTATTTTATACTGTAAAGCCTCATTCTGAAAATACTATTAGATACAATTTATACTTTATTATCTGAGATCTGATAATAGACTCTTAGAAGTCCAAATGAGTGATTTGTATGTTATCTGAGAATATAGAATATAGAAGTTGGAATGACTTTTGGCTTCAGCTTATATACTATATCTTTACAAGCTACATGAGTCATATATTTTGGAAGACATACTCAGGAGGTAACTAATAAACAAGTTTACTAGAAGATGGAAGATGTGTTATCACTAACACAGAAGTTTTAGTTGATTTTCAGAATAAGGTATTATGACTTAGATCTCAGAGTTAAGATAAAAGCACACTCTTGTATTTAGTAATATAAGAGAACTTGATAGAGTTTTAAGTACAAACTAATCTACTTTATATATTACAGACCATAGTCTGTGTGCATACTATAACTAACCTATCTTAAAGTCCATGTATACTTCATAAGACCAATATCTTGTTGCTATACTATATAACATTATTTGTTTCAGAACCTTTCTATATTCTTCTTTATATCACACTTCTGTCACATCTTGTGATATGTGTGACTATCATGTATAATATCACATTATATCTTTTGTCTAAGTCCAAAAAGAAAATAAAAATATAAAATATAAATAAAAAAGAAGGAAAATAAATAAAACCAAGTCCATTATTCACAACTTTAACACTATTAAGTGTTATTCGAGTTCTAGTGATCCTTGGATGTCAAAAATAGAGATCTATAAAGTTATCAAGAGTCTAGTGAGGATATCTAAGTGTCATAGTATGCTTGAACTCTAATATTTTATTTTGATTTTCTTTGGTTTTTATTTTATTTTGGATGATGAAGAGGCATGTGACTATGGTCACATGATGTGATGTCATAGGTCTAAAATGAAGTAGAAGAAACTAGAATAATAATGTTAAGGGCATGGTTACAGCATGTTTGTCTTATAGTAATAGTATGGTGGACTTATAAATAACATATGTACTTTAGGGTAGGATTATAAGTTTACTTAAGTGGTCTATCAGTTGTCTTGACTAGTGGTTATTACAACACTAAGGTGGAATAGAGGTATGTGATTTGTACCAGAAGAGATCAGGGAATATAGATGAGAAAAGAGGCATTATCCATGAGTTGGGACAGATTTGGCTGGATTGGGATGTGACAGAGGTACAGCATGTAAGCTGAAGCCAAAGGTTGTTTTGATACTTGTATTCCATATATCTGGGTAATACAAAGTTGCTAATTAGACTTCTGAGAGCTCATTATTAGGTCTTGGATAATAAGGTATGATCCATGTCTAACAGAAAAATAAAATAGAAGAAAATGAAAAGAAACAAAGTTTACTGTCTTTGAGTCTGACATCCTGACTGTAGTAGTCATAATAGTGAGGGTACTTAGTTAAGATATTTGTAGGTGATTCTTTTTTACAAACTACTCTTTCTTACAGTGGTATTTGACTATGGGTTCATTCAAGAGTCAACAAAGAAAATGATAGCTATATATTTGTTGGGAAAAGAATTGTTGAAAGATTAAAAGAAGAGTTTAGAAATGCTTGCCTCATGTTAACCTTGTGTTGGACATGTGTCAGGATTGTCTCATATAACTAGGGGAGGTTATTGTTCTAAGATGAGAGTATGGACAGACTTCAGGCAGTGTTAGGGTTAGGACAGAAATAGGACAGCAGTATTATTATTAGTCTACAATGGGAAAAGGGCACATGACCTGGAAGTCATGTGAGATGATGTCATAGGCCTAGAGCAGCCTAGAAGGGTCTATAAGGCTAGAAGAGCCTAGACGATGACATCAGGGAGTATGTACACCACATTGCTACTATATGTAGGACACATGGATGTTAGGGCAGGATGCACAGTCTTGCACAGTAGACATGAGGCAGACACATTGTTGTAGCATGGACCACCTGTAACTTATATAAATAGGGTAGCAATGCAGTGAGGGCTCCTTGTCAAGTTCTCTTGTAAATCCCCACTACTAGATAGCTGATTGTGAGCTTTACTGAAGTAAGTGGATCACGAGTGCCATTCCGGCGAGTGGTTGCTACAATAGTTATCTCATGTTCTCCTTGCTGACTTCCCATTGTTTCCTCAAGAACACCTTTCATATTCCTTATGATCATTAAGTATATATAATTCTTTTCTCTCTTACTCAATCCTATGTCTAAGTTGTAGCCTGAACCAAGCTTAGGAATGTAACAGTAGTAAGATTCTATCTAACCTCAGAATCCCTTTAATCTTCACTAGCCTCAGTGAAGATTTGTCCAACTCATTTACTTGCCAGAACACTCTCCTCAATCCCAAGCCCCCTTGAGGGGATAATGCATCATGAACCCAATAGCATTTGACATCACATGAGAACAGCAGGAGAATGCATATATGCCCAATCTCTCTTGCAAAGGCTAAATGTGGAAGAGTTGATGTAGGCCAAGTGTCCTGCTACAGCGCCGTCTTCTTCCACTAGACCGAGCGTTGTGGACGTAGGTTTAGTCTTGTCTATAAGAAGAAAAGGCAACCATCCTGGTTCCTCCTGTACAAGGGGTAATAAAACGTAGAAAGAAACTCCTCTGTTGTACCATATGGACCGACAGCCCCGTACTTGAACATCTCCGGATAAGATCTTGCAACCTCGACAAATGCTTCTGTATGTTTTGTGATCGGCTTGTCCACCAGTCGGTCGAAATGTTTGTTCCACTTTCAAAGGAATTCAGGGGCCTACCTCAACTTGACTCGATCATTCTCGAGCTTTGCAGGGCACAGGAAAGTAGAGATTGAAGTCATAGCTACCAGAGGCAAGATGAAGAAAAGCGTAGAATACGAGTAAGATTCCTTTAATATCAAGCGTCTGGTCTTTATCCCTTAATTCCCATTGACGCGACGGGGCTCCGCACCCACCTTCATATTTATGACGTCACATTGTCGGCGAGGGCTTCCAGACACACAGTACGCCCTGTATACTGTATACGTGGAAAGGCGCTACAGTGGAACCTTACTCCAGAACATATAAACCAGCTAGCATCGGGGTACGTTTAATCAGATACCAAGCAATTTCCAAGCTTTTTCGACTATCTTAATCAAATTGTTCTGAGGACCTCCTCGTTTGTGGAATGTTTCTGGAATACAAATTCGGTTGTCTAGGTCTGTCCTTCGTTCCTGGAGAGAAGTCGCCGCTACTGGAAAAAGAGATGGCCTTCGTCCACCAAGACACATTCGAGTGCGCTCAGAAGTTGTTTGTTAACATCAGCTTTTCACTATACAAATTGTCCTTGCTTCCAGTATGCAAATTTGGCTTTCGTCAAGCTTGGCTTTCCATTCCCGGTATTGTACATGGAGAACGCAGCGCCTTTGAAGAAGAAACCACTGTAGGATCATTGTT
>JAJOHK020001420.1:0-13663 GCA_022457215.2 Leucocoprinus gongylophorus | reverse complement strand
TATATACCCCTTTCTCAACTGATCTTTTACAAACACTTGCACTTCCTCTCTTTCTATTCTTGACAATGGATATATCTTGCCTTTCTTCAGCACAAATCCTTCTCTGAGATCTATGGCATGATCCCAGGTCTTCTTTGTTGGCATCCTCTCTGACTCTTTCTTTTCAAACATCTTCAAATATTCATGAAACCATCTTGGAACCATTTCTTCTATTGCTCTCAACTCTATCAAGTCTTCTGCATCATCATCATTTTATTTCTCCTCTATTATCCTTGCTATTGCTATCTTCTCATCTGTCATCAGTTTCCTCATTTCTTTCTTTTCTTCCTTCTCCTGTTGCTTTTTCCATTCTGGTTTTGTCTGCTTTCCTGTCCTCCACTTCTTCCCACATTCCTCTGGGCATCTTGTCATCTGTACTTCCCCTGTCTTCCAATCTATCTCTGGATTGTGGCATACTAGCCAAGGCATACCCAGTATAACTGTCCACTTCTGTCCTCCTATCACATCTATTAACATTCTCTCCTTATGTCCCTTAAAAAATATCTTCATCTCTACTGTATCTCTTATTGGCCCTGCATAATTTAGCATGCCATCAACATTCCTCATGTATATCAGTCTCTCCAGCTTTGTCCTTTTAAACCTATGCTTCCTTACAAATTCTTCACTCATCACCAATCCTGTTGCTCCACTATCTAACAACATCTCTGTCACAATTCCTTCCTCTTCTTCTTCTTGCTTTAATCCTATTTTTACTACTACCTCCCTCTTTGCTTTCTTCTTCTTCTCTTTTCTCTCCACTTTTGTTTGTCTCACTTCTACCCCTCTCTTTGCTTTCTCTTCTCTCAATATTTCTTTTCTATCTTTTCTTACTTCTCCTCCACCTCCTTCTCCTTTCTACATCACTCTATCTTTTAACACCTCAAATTTATTCAAGGACACTAGTGCTGGTCCCTCTTCTCCCACATTCCTACAACTATAGGCCATATGCCTAAACCCTTCACACACAAAACACTTTCTTTCTTCCATCACTCTCTGTCTATTTTCCTCTCTTCTTCTTTCCTGCCTCTCTTGTCTTCTCCACTCCTTCTCTGCTCTTCTCTCTTCCTTTATTCTCATCATTTCTATATTTCTCCACTCTTCATCTAATCTCCTCTGCTCTTCTCTTTCTTCTCTTTCTCTCTCATTCCTCTCATAACTTTCCTTGTTCAATCTATTGTCTTCTTCTTCTCTCTCTTTCTGTCTCACTCTTTGTTCTCTTTCTCTTTCTTTCTACCTCATCACTTCTGCTTCTTTCTGTCCTTTTACTATTTCCCATGTAATTTTTAATTCATTTATTTTTCCTTGTAACTCCATTATCATCGCAATCTGTCCCAGTCTTTCTGCTTTCTCCTCTTTGTTCAATCCTTCTACTACTTTCCCTACATCCAACTTGCTCCAATCAATTCCTGCTGTCTCCATATTGCTATTTCTCAAATCTATTCTCTCACTGTTGATCTAAACAGTAGCAAATCCTCTGTAGGTGATAGTGGGCACTCTTCTTGTCCTACCTACACTGTCTACTAACTACTTATCTACTGCCCTACTAACTACTGCCCTAATAAACACTGGTTAATATCCCTAAGCAGGGAATCTCTAATATAGATGTTTCATTACTGGACAACACCACTGCTCTGCATGGACAGGTCACAAAGAGATCCTACAGCACAAGCCTTCTATACAAATATGTCTATCTACCACATCCACAAAAGGTGAATATGACCAATATACATGTGTGGGCTACTAAGCAAATGACTGGTCAAGCTTTGCCTGCCTGACTAGTATACTCCTTTATGCCTATAGTCTGGCTTATGTTTCTTTTTGATGTTGAGCTCACTACTCGCAGTTGAGGATGATAAAAGAATAAAAGAAATAGAAGTCCACATGATATAGAGTCCTAAAGAATAGTTGAGTTCTACTGTTGTGACAACCACTAGACACAAAGTCCAATGATAACACAAGTGGTAAAGTTCTTAGTTAAACAATCAAGTGGGGAAAAACACAAGAGAACTCAACAAGAAGTCTCTACTAAATTAGAGTCCTATTTATACTATTACATGTTGGTCTGTGCTACTATCTCATTGTTATAAAATAAAGAAGTGTGGGAAGAGATTTCCTTATATATTAGTAGAAGAACATTATTAGTCTATAGCAAGAGAAAGAAGGCATGTGACCTGGAAGTCACATGACATTATGTCATAGGGCCTAGAAAGATCTATAGGCTAGAAGAGTCTAAGGAAGTTGAAAAGAGTCTAGAAGATGACATCAGAGCACATAGATGCAATATGATAGTCTTAAGTAGGATATGAGGTGGACATGAGGAAGACACATGGACTTTAGGGTAGGGTGCACAGTAGATGTGTAGTCATAGCATGGACCATGAGAACTTAGTATAAATAGTTGGTAGAATATGGTTATAGTTCTTTGTTGAGTTCTCTTGTGAATTACACAACTCATGTTTCCTACTAGATATCCACCTTTGAGATTTATTGCTTGTGCTGCTACTGGATATTGGTCTAGTGGTTGCCACAACACTCATATTCACCTCATATCTTACTCAAGGCCACTATGTTACATTCATATGCCCTAATGTTATCTTTTAGATTCTTTTACTATGTTCTAGGCCTATAATGCCACATCATGTGACCTGTCATGTGACTGCAGTATCATGTGCCTCTTCATCGTCAATAAAAAGAAAAAGAAATTCAAAAGAAAAGAAATATAAAATCAAGGAAAATAAATAAAAGAAAAAGAAAAATATTAGTGTCCAAAGCCTTCCATAACATTAGGGTTGGTCAAAAGAAAGAACCTTGTATAGGGTTTACAAAAGAGAACTCAATAGAGAACTCTATACAGGATTGTCTATCTTATAGACTAATACCTAATGGTCTGTGCAAGCTACTTTTTAGCCTACCCTAAATGACTATGTGTATGCTATAAGGTCAACACATGTTGTATATGTTATCCTTCTAGAACCTTCTACCTTCTTCCATTCATCTTGTGACTTGTGACCATGTCATCTAATGTGACTTGCTGTATGACAGTGTAATCTTGTCACTCTAACTCTAACCCTAAGTTCTAGAGATAGAAAAATAGAGAATAAATCAAAAGAAAAATGAACATAGAAAGGAAAATAAAAATAAATGAAGTCTACCACTTTCATCTTTAATACTTGTACTACAAGTCCACTTGTGATTTGTCTATGCAGAGGAATAACAGTTGTCCTTAAGACACTGTTTAGAGTAGAATGGTTTTCTTAAACCAAAATCATCTAGTTTTTAGTAGTCAGTAAGAGAAGTAGTCAGTAGACGGTGCAAGGAGGAACAAAAAGAGGGCTCTCTAGCATCTACAGAGATTTCATCAAGTTTGAAGTAGAAATTAGAAGGTGAAACTAGCATAGGTTTTGCTCTTTCTCTTAACATAACAACATCTTTATCTCTATCCTCTAACATGAGTCAACATAACTTATAAGCTATCATTCTTCAACAGCAGGAGCAATTGGCCACAATGCAGGCACAAATACAGGCATTGTTGGCAGGAGGAGCAGAAGGAATAGAAAGAGGTGGAGAGAGATTCCACAGAGAGGTGGCCAAGCTACCAGTATTTAGCAGAGAAGCAAGGAAGATATTAGGATTTATGACAGCTTGCAAGCTGTATATTAAAGCAAGAATGATGTGAGTGGTGGTAGAAGAACAAGTACAGTGGGTATTGTCATTTGTACAGGGAGAATCAGCAGATATCTGGAAAGAGAATGTGTTGGAGGATCTGGAAGAGGGAGTACTGGAATATAAATCAGTAGGGAAATCTTTGGCAGCCATCAAGAAAGAGTTTGGAGAAGAAGAAGAAGAGTCAGTGAAAGTAGTGGAGTTAAAGAAGTTAGAGCAAGGAAGAAGAATAATGGAAGAGTTTGTGCAGAAATTTAAAAGGGCAGCAAGGGGAAGTAGGTATGAGGAGAGGCTGTTGATAGAGGAATTTAAGAGAGAAATGAATGAGATGATTAGGAGAAAGTTGATGGAGGCAGAAAGGCCTCTGACAAGCATAGAACAGTGGTATGAATGTGCTACTAATTTAGACAGACATTGGAGAGAGAGTAAAAGAGAAGAAGAGAGAACAAAAAGAAAAAGAGAGCAAGGAATGACACTGGCACCAAAACAGCAAGAACTATGGCCTCAAGCATGGCCAAAAAGGTAAGAGACATCTCAACAATGGGTGATGGAACCTGCTCTAATAGAAGGAGTAGAAAGAACAAATGCAGTGGTGATAAGAAACCAAGAACAAGAACAGAGGATGGGGCTGCTACAAAGGGACCCCTATATGATGGAGGTGGACAGGGAGGAATTGTTACACTTGTAGTGGATTCAGGCATATGGTCCAACATTGTAGGAATAGAGAAAAAAGAATAAGAATTGGGGATGGTAGGAGACTGGAATACAGACAGAAATGGGGAAGAGAGGGAACTTATGGACATCAGAACAATTTAAAAGAGGAAGAGAATCTAGAAACCCTCAACTAGATTCTAACAATAGGTTTCATGTACTAGCTAGAATGGAAGTTGGTACATCAAACTCAGAGGGAATTAAGAAGAAGAACAGGAAGACAGTTTTGAAAGACAATTTTGAAAGAAAAAGAAGAGAAAAAAAGTGGAAATAAGGAAAGCAGGACCATTAAGGGAAATAACAGTAAAAACAGGACTAGAGAGGATAGACACACAGAAAAGAATCACTGTGGAAGCATTGCTAGATAGTGGTGTGACAGTGCTGGTAATGAGTTCAGAGTTTGTGAGGAAGCAGGGATTCAGGTTGAAGAAAATAGAAAGGCTCATATATGTAAGAAATGTAGATGGTTCATTTAACAAGAAGGGGCCAATTGAGTATATAGTAGAAGTTAATATCTATTACCAGGGGCACAGGGAGAGGATAAAAATTGATGTAATAGGAGGACAGAAGTGGAATGTAATCTTAGGAATACTGTGGTTAGCTTGTCATAATTCTGAGATTGACTGGAAGACAGGTGAAGTAAAGATGACAAGGTGCCTGGAAGAGTGTTGAAAGCAGTGGAGATCAAAGCAGAAAAAGTAAGGATGGCAGAAACAGAAGGAGAAAGAGAAAAAAGAAGAAAGAAAAGAAAAAAAGAAAAAGAAACCCAGAAAAATAGAAGTGCAGAAGATAGCAAAAGAATGGGAGATTTGGGATGAAGAGGAGGAAGCAGCAAAGTCAGAAGCAGAAGTGAGGAAGTTAGTGCCAGAAAGATTTCACAAGTGGATTTACATATTTGATAAGAAAGCAAGTGAATGAATGCCCACCAGGAAGTTGTGGAATTATGCAATAAATATAAAAGAAGGATTTATACCAAGAAAGGGGAAAGTGTATCCATTGTCAAGGAAGGAAAGAGAGGAGGTATATGAGTTTATATCAGGACAACTGAGGAAGAGATATATCAGACCCTCAAAATCATCTCAAACAGCACTGGTGTTTTTTGTGGGGAAAAAGGATGGGAAGAAGAGGATGGTTCAAGACTATTGGTATCTCAATGAGTGGACAATAAGAAATAATTACCCACTACTGCTCATTTCAGATGTAATTGAGAATATTGGAACCAAGAGAGTATTTACAAAGATGAATTTGAGGTGAGATTATAACAATATGAGGATTAAGGAAAGAGATGAGTGGAAAGCAGCCTTTACTATCCCAGAAGGGTTGTTTGAACCAACAGTGATGTTCTTCAGTCTAATGAACTCACCAGCAACATTCCAAACCATGATGAACGAGATCTTACAGGATCTTATCAACACTGGGAAGGTGGCAAGTTTTATTGACAATGTAATAATAGGGATGGAAGAAGAGGAAGAACATGATGAACTAGTGGAAGAAGTAGTCAGAAGATTGGCAGAGAATAATTTGTATGTGAAGCCAAAGAAATGCAAGTAGAAGGTGAAGGAGGTAGGATTCTTGGGAGTAGTGATTGAACCAGAAGGAATTAAGATGAAAGAAGAGAAGGTGAAAGGTGTACTGGATTGGCTGATACCCAAGTGTGTCAAGGATGTTCAAAAGTTCTTAGGATTGGCAAATTATTATTGTCAATTCATTCAAGACTTTGTATCTATAGCTAGACCACTGTACAATATGGTGAAGAAAGATCAGAAGTGGGAGTGGACAAAGAGACCGGAAAGAGTATTTAAAGAGTTAAAAGAAAAATTTACCAGGAAACCAGTGTTAGCAGCACCGGACTTAGACAGAAAAATGAGGATAGAAGTAGACACATTAGATTATGCAACAGGAGAGATCTTATCTATGGAATGTAAGGATGGAAGGTGGAGGCCAGTGGCCTATTTATCAAAGTCACTGAATGAAATGGAGAGAAACTATGAAATACATGATAAAGAGATGTTGGCAGTTATCAGAGGATTAGAAAACTAGAGGCACTTGTTAGAAGGCACTAAATTCAAGTTTGCAGTTTGAACAGATCATAAGAACTTAGAATATTTTATGAAAGCACAGAAGTTAAACTGAAGACAAGCCTGTTGGGCATTGTACCTGTCTAGGTTTGATTTTACTTTAAAACATGTTCCAGACACAAAAATAGGGAAGGCAGATAGACTCAGCAGAAGACTGGATTGGAAGGTTGGAGTAGAAAAAGATAATGATAATCAAGTATTTATAAAAGACTGTTGGTTACATAGTTTACAGAAAGTAGTAATAAAAGGACCAGAGATAAATATAGTAGAAAAAATAAAAAAAGCTAGGGGAAAGGATAAAGAGGTAGTTAGAGTAGTAGAAGAGATGAAGAAGGCAGGGATTAAAGTATTATGAGGTGATGAATGGCAGTTGGAAGGAGATTTGGAGGGAAAAATATATGTACCAAAGGATGAAGAGTTGAGAGTGGAGATAATTTAGTTATATTATGATGTACTGATGGCAGAACATGGAGGAAGATGGAAGATGATGGAATTGGTAACAAGAAATTACTGGTGGCCAGGGGTAACTAAAGATATTGAAAAATATGTGGAAGGTTATGATATATATCAGAGGATGAAGAATAGAACAGAGGCACCAGCAGGGAAGTTAATGGCAAATGAGATACTGGAGAAGTATATGGCAAAGATATTGTTTGGATGGGATGATAGGAAGTTTGAAAACAAATATTTGAAGAGGTTGGAGAGGAACTGGTGGAAATAGAAGTCAGTTTCTCCAGAGGAGAAACCTTGAAGAGGGGGTAATGTCAGAATTAAAGATAATGGACTTGGTTTTATTTTATTTTATTTTATTTTCTCTTACATTTTATTGTTGATCATAAGGCAAGGAAGATAAAGCGTGATACCATTACAGGTCACATGACATGATAAAAACAACATAGAAGGTCCTAGAAGGAAATGATATTATATAGTATAGTTAACACATGTTGACCTTAAGGCAAATACATGGTCATTTAGGGTAGGGCTGAAAAAGTGTAGCATGGACCATTGTTAATTTGTATATAAGATAGAAAGTTGTACTAGAAACTCTATTGAGTTCTCTTGTATTACTTAATGCAAGAGTATGTCTTTTGCTTAACATATAGCTTAAGTTATAACAGACATGGGAGAAGTCTTTTCTTCCATCTAAGATAATAAATAGAAAAGAGAGTAGAAGAAATCAGAATTTTATGTATGTCTGATAGACTATTATTTTTCATGTATTCTTTTACCAATAATATAATAAACCTATTATTCAGAAACTGGGGTATACATATTACTAGTCACTCTATCCAAAAGCCTTATTTAGATCTTTTATCAGTTTCTCCTATTACTCAGTGGTTAATTTTCAGATGTTTAACCTCACTAGGCACTTATAGACTATGTGATTCAGATCTCTATAACAGTAAAAACTTTTAGCTAGTATGAGACAAAATTTATGAGTGTCATTCATATCCATAGGGATACCAGGGAGAAGTAGCAGTAGCTGGCATAGAGATGCTAAGTTGATGGGTGGTAGCTGTTGAGAGACAGATAATTAAAGAACTCTGTGAAGTTTGGGAGTTAAACCATGCAGGAAAGTCTGTATCTTTTGGTTTTTCTACTTGTAGGATTGTGATTTGATTCAGATTCACTATTCAAAGTTTACAGCAAAATTTGACCACTATAGTGCATAGGTCTATGTAGCTGACCTTTGAAATTAGAATCTGAAACTTATCTAGATAATCCTCTATTATGCAGCTTTCCTAATAGTATACTGTTTCCTCAAGTTGGTTGATGGCTTCAACAGTAGTATTGATAATGAAGAAATGCTCTTGGAAGAGTTGCTCAAACTTAGGCCATAATACTATGGAGAAGATGTTGGTAGCTGACTCTTTACAGAATATACCTTCTAACCACTTTGAGGTATAGCCACTTTTGAAGAACAAAAGAACTTATAGGATCTTATCTTGGTTGCAAAAAAACTAGTCTGCAGACAATTAAATGTAGAGAGAGCAGACAAAGAGAAAATATTGGCCCATTTGACAGTTTCCACCAAACTTCATAAAAAATAGTATATTGGGTCTAGAATGACATAAGAAGGTCTTAGATATGGGAGTTTTAATAGGGGAAGAGAGTTTTAAAGACAATAGTAAAGAGGATACATCCATAGATGATAGGGTTAGATACTAAAGTTTGCAAGTCTCAGAGCTGGGTTACAAGACTAGTAAGAATATCGTTAGTGTTATGCTCTAAGACATGCTGGTACTGGCTACTTCTCATAGATAGTGCTGCAGAAGCCCTAAAGCTTTGTTGGTGTTAAATGAGTTCATAGGGTAGTTACTGAAGATTAGTATTGTTCAAGAAGTAAAATGAGAAGAGAGGTCAAAATATAAGGATAGATAATCCAAGACTGCTAGACTAATCAATAATTTAAGGTTCTAGGAGAGAGATCTTGTATTCTCTTTCTGCTTGGTGACTTTGACAATAAATTAAGGATTTTTGTTGTTGTTTATTCTATGTATATTGGGTTTTGAAGGAAGAAGAAAAAGTATTTGTGTTCTGTGGTAATTTTTTTTGAAATATGTCTTTTAGAATTTATATACAATCTCAAAGGAAATTAGTATTTACTAGTTTATATATATTGTATATTATATTTTTTTTAACTGAGTATATAGAGATCTATTATATACTGATCTAGTTATATTCACTCTTCTTTATTGGATTACTTCTTAAATATTCTTATCAAACTTTTTAATGACTTTATAAAATTCCTTTTTAACATCCAAAGCCTATTCAAACCTAGAATAATTGTTCAGTCTCCATTCTGTAAATCTAATACTAATTAGTATTATTTTTCTAAGTTTCACTTATATCCCAACTCTTGGTATCTCCCTCTGAGATATATATGTTGTGACAACCACTAGTCAAAGAAGACCAATAGTATACTAAGTAAAATTATAGATGAAGTATCTTATGGGAATCACAAGAGAACTCAACAAGAAGTCTCTGATATATTTCTATTATCATAAAGTGAACTACTCACTAATTTGTGATATCTGAACCTTAGGTACACTTTCAGAGGTTTAGAAGTGATTCAGAAGTTCAATAATAATGACAATAATGTTTAAGATCAATAAGATTGATAAAAACTGATAAATATTGATGATAAATAATATTGTTAAGTCTGAGGTCTAATCCTCAGACATGTGCAAGCTGTTTCTATCACATGATCAAAAATTGTACCTGATGGGGGCTGTCATCTGCCATAGCAGATGTTAGGCTAATTTTAAAAGATAACTAATTATGTCACTACATTGGTATGCTTGTATCTCTATCAATACTTATTAATTTGGGATATATTATATATCATCAAAAACAGTTTGATGAGCACTTTCCAATAAAAGTTCAATTGTGTGAATCTGTTCAGCTGTTCTTGAGATATTAGCAGACAAAGCTTTTACAGCTACTGATGGCCTGATATCTCAGTCATTTGTTGTCACTTTTGTACATCCCACATATGTGCAGATAGCCATTATTTGGGGCTTTCCAGTGTAACTTAGTTTGTGAAAATCAGTCTACTGGTTGTGAAGATACAAGCTGAATGAAGTTTGTGACAATAGTTCTATATCAATAATCTACTTATCACAATAGCTAACTCTATATCACAGCCCCAGAAAACTGTTAGCATGGATAAGGTCCTCAAAATACTACAGTACTATCTTCAGGAAGTAGCCAAGTACTAGTGTGCTATAAGTCTGGGTGGACTTGACTTAGAAACATAACAGATAAATCTGCCTGTAACTTCTCTTTAGTTCTAAATTTTTCCCTGAGTCCCTCTTTCTGCTAGGTAGTGGATCCTTACCATCCAGCTAGTAAAATTTTTTCTTCTAGGATCATCATGATGAAGAGGTGAGAATGGTCAATGAAATCATGAGAGTGTGAATTGTTGACATATGTGATTCAAAAGGTCTATAAATAGCCAGACTAACACGACAGATCCTACCTGGTCCATTCGCCTCTGAGTGGCTCGAGCTGTGGAATGATTCAAGGAAACCCGTAGATACCAAATCAGGGAAGGAAGTCGTAAAAATCACATTCCCTGACATCATTCAGATGTCGGCTGACAAGTCTGACAAATGTGACCATGATTAAAAATCATTTCCAACGTTTGCTGTCCTTCCCTTCCATGTCAACCATTCCACCTGGTATTAATTTCATTGCTCGGTCTCTTCTCAACTTCCTGCTGCCTTGCGCTATACTGTATCCAACTCTTTTGATTGGAAGTTCCCAACTATTTGGTTCGGATCTGCCAAGTTGGGCATTGGCAGCTTCAAGTCTTGGGCTGAGGCTAGGGTATAATCTTTCCAAGCCTTGGATCAAGGAATTTAAGGATTTGAAGGCTGCCCGTGCTAGTGGAGCTGTCCTTCCTCCTCATGTCCAGGAAAATGGCCTAGAATTGGTCAAGGTGTTCTTACATAACCTCGATGATGGTTATCCGGGTGAGCTCCTCTTTCGCCCAGACGTCGAACTAGTTAATAGAAGTTGACATCATGTCACATACGTCGTACACTTAGCCGAGCCCTTGAGAAAGTTAAGCGAGCAGTATGAGTCCAACGCATTCAGACTCACCATCGGAATAGATCAATTTGTAGGCCTAGTCCTGCACTTCATGTACTACCTTATAAGGTTTCTTCCATAGTATTTCACTACTGAGCCAGCTCATGTCAAGAGTCTCCTTGCGTCTGACTTTGAATCTTTCGAGAAAGGTTGGGAGCTATTACCACCGGAAGTATAATTCTTATGAATGGATAGGTCCTTTATTCCGTTCTCAGCTAGAGTCTTTGCTGGGAAGTGGAGTTTTTAATTCAGACGGTATGCTTGAGATCATTCTTCCCAATTATTTGCTCATTTTCATATGAGTGTAGGAGACATGTGGAGGTAATTGTGTCCCTCATCTCAAGCAGATACATGTTCAATGAGTCTTCTGTTAGGTTCCACCGATCTATCACTCGACCTTTTTTCACCAGAGATCATGTTACTGACTTTGATAACTTCGATAAACATGCGCAACATGCATTAAAGATGGCTAAAGCACGTCTTACTGAAGGACATTCAATTGACTTCCAGGTATGTGTTCTCACAGAGGCTCATAACCGATGACTCTGGAAAAAGAGGAATTAGGATTTGGTTGCTCGGTTCACTCTGGATTCTGCGACGGAATTCCTTTTCAACAATGATGTTCATTCCCTTGATGCTCCGTTGCCTTATCCTCCCAATTCCCCTTCCTCAGCGAAGAACAGCTCCGTATTCACGGACCATCCATCTAATGTATTCGTAAAGGCATTTGTGGGAGCCCAGGAAAACTCTGCAAAGAGAACGATAGCTGGTTCAATTTGGCCGATGCTCGAATTCTTGAAAGATGAGGTAGCCGCTGATCGAACAATTCTTGATCAGTTTGCACAACCTTTTTTGGAGAAAAGCTTGAGGGAGAAGAAAAGCGGTTCCGTGGACTCAGAGGATGTCACCCAGACGCTGTTGGACTATCTGATGGACAAGACTTCAGGTGAGTACCAAAGGTGACAATACAGCGCTATTAAATACCTGGCGGATAGACCAAACTGTTATCAAGGACGAGGTATAGATCTTAATACCCTTGACCTCGCAAGCTTCCCTGATTATTCCACAGTTGATCAATCTGCTTGTCGCTGGTCGTGATACTGTGAGTAGTTAAATATCATTATCTGTCGCTCTGATGTCTTTTAACCAGACTTCTTCACTGCTCACCTTCTCTTGTTATATGTTGATTGAGCACCCTGAGATGGAGAAGCGCTTGAGACAGGAAATCTTGGAAAAAGTTGGCCCTGAGCGCAGTCCTACAATTGAAGATATCAGAGAACTCAAGTATCTGAGAGCTTTCTTAAACGGTGAGTTCACATACTGACTATCAGGTCAGACACTGATCCACACTCCTGCTGCCAGAGGTTTTGCGTCTTTATGCCATTGTGTAGGCCTCCTGTGCCAGTTATATTTGGAATATCTAACCTAGTCCATAAATTTTAGACCTCTAAATACCCGGTATGGCTCAGGCACCCCAAATCCTTTCCTCTTGTTGACACGAATGCTGTATAGGAATACAAACAAATCAGTTATAGTTGCTCCTTCATCAGGCAGTGTTCCACTATACATCCCTGCAAATACAACGTATTTTGGCACTATTGCTTGAATTTTCTAAAACTTACCGGGTCTTTTCCCCAGCGTTTTATATTCTGTGTTCTTGATGCACCGGCGGACAGACCTATGGGGACCCGATGGTAAGGTTTTCAGGCTGCATACTTGTCGGAAAAACTGGACTGATTGTTATTCTAGCGCTTGAGTTTGACCCTGATCGGTTTCTTGATGAACGTGTTCAAAAGTACATGGTTGCCAATCCGTTCATCTTCTGTCCCTTCAACGCCGGACCCCGAATCTGCATAGGTCAACAGGTGTGCACTAACTACTATACGCTCCGCTCCTCAAGAAGAGTTTGATATTAACCAATTTATACAGTTTGCGTACAACGAGGCATCGTTCTTCCTTATCCGTTTGATCCAGCAGTTCACATCCTTCAGTTTGGATGAAGCTGCTCGACTGCCTGATGCAATCCCAAAACCTGAATGGGCCGGAATCCGGGGCCCACAGGGTCGGGATAGAATTCGGTTCCATGTTACTTTGACTATGTTTGTAAGAGGAGGGCTTTGGATGAAGATGGAGGAGGTTCATCAATGAATAATCGGCATAGTATAATTCGGAATCCAATTATTCTTGTCTACTTCGTTCTTTTGAAAAGACATTCCTCGGCTGGTCTCATGGATATGATTCTGTGTAGTTGGAATTATTATATGCCAGGAACCATTGCTTTTGAGTTGAATTCACCTCCTGGGTCAAAAGTGATGTCGTAGCCAAGGATGCCTTGAGTATCTGTTGAAAGGACAGTAATGTAAAGCATTGTATAGGTAATGAAATAAAATAGAAGTGCTGTAACAACCACCAAACTCATAGATATCACAAGAGAACTCAACAAGTTCTCCCTATATTCCTACTTCATTTACATTAATACAGCTTGGTTCATACTACTATGTATAGAAGCAAATACATGTGTTGTCTGTCCATGCTACATCCATATCATAGACATATCTGAGACTATTTACCTTCTAT